>VONZ01003989.1:0-14065 GCA_012976165.1 Labeo catla | reverse complement strand
AAGGCTGCTCTTTGTTGTGAATTACATGGAGGTGGCTTAAGTACTCAAGTGTTCCTTGAACACTATATAGTTACTGATTTTCATTTTGTATCAAGGCAATGAAGCAAAACACAGCAGCTTTCCTTTCTAGGACCTCGTGGCGCAACCGTAGCGCGTCTGATTCCAGATCAAAAGGTTGCGTGTGCAAATCACGTTGGGGTCAGTTACTCTCTTCACATTTGACCTAAGGATAACCAATGCATCATCTACAGTCCTCTGCTCTACCAGCTGAGCTATTGAAGGAAGAATGACCTTGCTTCCACAACAACGCTCCAGGAAACTAAGATAGCTTCACCGCTCCGCGACTCACCGCTTGAGCCTGTGGGCGTGGAGGGGAAACAAGGCTGCTCTTTGTTGTGAATTACATGGAGGTGGCTTAAGTACTCAAGTGTTCCTTGAACACTATATAGTTACTGATTTTCATTTCGTATCAAGGCAATGAAGCAAAACACAGCAACTTTTCTTGTACAGGACCTCGCGGCACAACAGTTGCGTTTTCAAGTCATGTCGGGGTCAGCTGATCTCTTCTTCACATCAAGTCTGAGGTCAAATGTGAGAAGCAGCCCTGTCTTTGTGTACTGTGACAGATCTGCATCTTGAACTGTTTCTCTTTTATATCTTGCAATACAAACTCTGAAGAAATTGAGGAAACTGAGAAAGCTTCACCGGTCCGAGCCTCACCGCTTGAGCCTGTGGGCGTGGAGGGGAAACAAGGCTGCTCTTTGTTGTGAATTACATGGAGGTGGCTTAAGTACTCAAGTGTTCCTTGAACACTATATAGTTACTGATTTTCATTTTGTATCAAGGCAATGAAGCAAAACACAGCAGCTTTCATTTTCAGGACCTCGTGGCGCAACGGTAGCGCGGCTGACTCCAGATCAGAAGGTTGCGTGTTCAAATCACGTCGGGGTCAGTTACTCTCTTCTTGACCTCAAGTCTGAGGTCTAATGTGAGAAGCAACCCTGTCTTAGTGTACTGTGACAGATCTGCATCTTGAACTGTTTCTTTTTTATGTCTTGCAATACAAACTCTGAGGAAATTGAGGAAACTTCTGGGTGCCAAATTCAAAAGCAAACTCCTTCGAGCCGGAATCGAACCAGCGACCTAAGGATAACCAATGCATCATCTACAGTCCTCCGCTCTACCAGCTGAGCTATCGAAGGAAGAACAACTTTGCTTTCACAACAATGCTCCAGGAAACTGAGATAGCTTCACCGCTCTGCGCCTCACCACTTGAGCCTGTGGGCGTGGAGGGGAAACAAGGCTGCTCTTTGTTGTGAACTACATGGAGGTGGCTTAAGTACTCAAGTGTTCCTTGAACACTATATAGTTACTGATTTTCATTTTGTTTCAAGGCAATGAAGCAAAACACAGCAACTTTTCTTGTACAGGACCTCGCGGCGCAACAGTTGCGTTTTCAAGTCATGTCGGGGTCAGTTGATCTCTTCTTGACATCAAGTCTGAGGTCAAATGTGAGAAGCAGCCCTGTCTTTGTGTACTGTGACGGATCTGCATCTTGAACTGTTTCTCTTTTATATCTTGCAATACAAACTCTGAAGAAATTGAGGAAACTGAGAAAGCTTCACCGCTCCAAGCCTCACCACTTGAGCCTGTGGGCGTGGAGGGGAAACAAGGCTGCTCTTTGTTGTGAATTACATGGAGGTGGCTTAAGTACTCAAGTGTTCCTTGAACACTATATAGTTACTGATTTTCATTTCGTATCAAGGCAATGAAGCAAAACACAGCAACTTTTCTTGTACAGGACCTCGCGGCACAACAGTTGCGTTTTCAAGTCATGTCGGGGTCAGCTGATCTCTTCTTCACATCAAGTCTGAGGTCAAATGTGAGAAGCAGCCCTGTCTTTGTGTACTGTGACAGATCTGCATCTTGAACTGTTTCTCTTTTATATCTTGCAATACAAACTCTGAAGAAATTGAGGAAACTGAGAAAGCTTCACCGGTCCGAGCCTCACCACTTGAGCCTGTGGGCGTGGAGGGGAAACAAGGCTGTTCTTTGTTGTGAATTACATGGAGGTGGCTTAAGTACTCAAGTGTTGCTTGAGTACTATATATTTACCGATTAGCATATTGTATCAAGGCAATGAAGCAAATCACAGCAGCTTTCCTTTCCAGGACCTCGTGGCGCAACGGTAGCGCGTCTGACTCCAGATCAGAAGGTTGTGTGTTCAAATCACGTCGGGGTCAGTTGCTCTCTTCTTGACCTCAAGTCTGAGGTCTAATGTGAGAAGCAACCCTGTCTTAGTGTACTGTGACAGATCTGCATCTTGAACTGTTTCTTTTTTATGTCTTGCAATACAAACTCTGAGGAAATTGAGGAAACTTCTGGGTGCCAAATTCAAAAGCAAACTCCTTCGCGCCGGAATCGAACCAGCGACCTAAGGATAACCAATGCATCATCTACAGTCCTCCGCTCTACCAGCTGAGCTATCGAAGGAAGAACAACTTTGCTTTTACAACAACGCTCCAGGAAACTGAGATAGCTTCACCACTCCGAGCCTCACCGCTTGAGCCTGTGGGCGTGGAGGGGAAACAAGGCTGCTCTTTGTTGTGAACTACATGGAGGTGGCTTAAGTACTCAAGTGTTCCTTGCACACTATATAGTTCCTGATTTTCATTTCGTATCAAGACAATGAAGCAAAACACAGCAACTTTTCTTGTACAGGACCTCGCGGCGCAACAGTTGCGTTTTCAAGTCATGTCGGGGTCAGTTGATCTCTTCTTGACATCAAGTCTGAGGTCAAATATGAGAAGCAGCCCTGTCTTTGTGTACTGTGACAGATCTGCATCTTGAACTGTTTCTCTTTTATATCTTGCAATACAAACTCTGAAGAAATTGAGGAAACTGAGAAAGCTTCACCGGTCCGAGCCTCACCACTTGAGCTTGTGGGCGTAGAGGGGAAACAAGGCTGCTCTTTGTTGTGAATTACATGGAGGTGGCTTAAGTACTCAAGTGTTGCTTGAGTACTATATATTTACTGATTAGCATTTTGTATCAAGGCAATGAACCAAAACACAGCAACTTTTCTTGTACAGGACCTCGCGGCGCAACAGTTGCTTTTTCAAGTCATGTCGGGGTCAGTTGATCTCTTCTTGACATCAAGTCTGAGGTCAAATATGAGAAGCAGCCCTGTCTTTGTGTACTGTGACGGATCTGCATCTTGAACTGTTTCTCTTTTATATCTTGCAACACAAACTCTGAAGAAATTGAGGAAACTGAGAAAGCTTCACCGCTCCAAGCCTCACCGCTTGAGCCTGTGGGCGTGGAGGGGAAACAAGGCTGCTCTTTGTTGTGAATTACATGGAGGTGGCTTAAGTACTCAAGTGTTCCTTGAACACTATATAGTTACTGATTTTCATTTTGTATCAAGGCAATGAAGCAAAACACAGCAACTTTTCTTGTACAGGACCTCGCGGCGCAACAGTTGCGTTTTCAAGTCATGTCGGGGTCAGTTGATGTCTTCTTGACATCAAGTCTGAGGTCAAATGTGAGAAGCAGCCCTGTCTTTGTGTACTGTGACAGATCTGCATCTTGAACTGTTTCTCTTTTATATCTTGCAATAGAAACTCTGAAGAAATTGAGGAAACTGAGAAAGCTTCACCGGTCCGCGCCTCACCACTTGAGCCTGTGGGCGTGGAGGGGAAACAAGGCTGCTCTTTGTTGTGAATTACATGGAGGTGGCTTAAGTACTCAAGTGTTGCTTGAGTACTATATATTTACCGATTATCATTTTGTATCAAGGCAATGAAGCAAAACACAGCAGCTTTCATTTTCAGAACCTCGTGGCGCAACGGTAGCACGTCTGACTCCAGATCAGAAGGTTGCGTGTTCAAATCACGTCGGGGTCAGTTACTCTCTTCTTGACCTCAAGTCTGAGGTCTAATGTGAGAAGCAACCCTGTCTTAGTGTACTGTGACAGATCTGCATATTGAACTGTTTCTTTTTTATGTCTTGCAATACAAACTCTGAGGAAATTGAGGAAACTTCTGGGTGCCAAATTCAAAAGCAAACTCCTTCGAGCCGGAATCGAACCAGCGACCTAAGGATAACCAATGCATCATCTACAGTCCTCCGCTCTACCAGCTGAGCTATCGAAGGAAGAACAACGTTGCTTTCACAACAATGCTCCAGGAAACTGAGATAGCTTCACCGCTCCGAGCCTCACCGCTTGAGCCTGTGGGCGTGGAGGGGAAACAAGGCTGCTGTTTGTTGTGAATTACATGGAGGTGGCTTAAGTACTCAAGTGGTCCTTGAACACTATATAGTTACTGATTTTCATTTCGTATCAAGGCAATGAAGCAAAACACAGCAACTTTTCTTGTACAGGACCTCGCAGCGCAACAGTTGCGTTTTCAAGTCATGTCGGGGTCAGCTGATCTCTTCTTCACATCAAGTCTGAGGTCAAATGTGAGAAGCAGCCCTGTCTTTGTGTACTGTGACAGATCTGCATCTTGAACTGTTTCTCTTTTATATCTTGCAATACAAACTCTGAAGAAATTGAGGAAACTGAGAAAGCTTCACCGCTCCGAGCCTCACCACTTGAGCCTGTGGGCGTGGAGGGGAAACAAGGCTGCTCTTTCTTGTGAATTACATGGAGGTGGCTTAAGTACTCAAGTGTTCCTTGAACACTATATAGTTACTGATTTTCATTTTGTATCAAGGCAATGAAGCAAAACACAGCAGCTTTCATTTTCAGGACCTCGTGGCGCAACGGTAGCGCGTCTGACTCCAAATCAGAAGGTTGCGTGTTCAAATCACGTCGGGGTCAGTTACTCTCTTCTTGACCTCAAGTCTGAGGTCTAATGTGAGAAGCAACCCTGTCTTAGTGTACTGTGACAGATCTGCATCTTGAACTGTTTCTTTTTTATGTCTTGCAATACAAACGCTGAGGAAATTGAGGAAACTTCTGGGTGCCAAATTCAAAAGCAAACTCCTTCGAGCCGGAATCGAACCAGCGACCTAAGGATAACCAATGCATCATCTACAGTCCTCCGCTCTACCAGCTGAGCTATCGAAGGAAGAACAACATTGCTTTCACAACAATGCTCCAGGAAACTGAGATAGCTTCACCGCTCCGAGCCTCACCGCTTGAGCCTGTGGGCGTGGAGGGGAAACAAGGCTGCTCTTTGTTGTGAACTACATGGAGGGGGCTTAAGTACTCAAGTGTTCCTTGAACACTATATAGTTCCTGATTTTCATTTCGTATCAAGGCAATGAAGCAAAACACAGCAACTTTTCTTGTACAGGACCTCGCGGCGCAACAGTTGCGTTTTCAAGTCATGTCGGGGTCAGCTGATCTCTTCTTCACATCAAGTCTGAGGGCAAATGTGAGAAGCAGCCCTGTCTTTGTGTACTGTGACAGATCTGCATCTTGAACTGTTTCTCTTTTATATCTTGCAATACAAACTCTGAAGAAATTGAGGAAACTGAGAAAGATTCACCGCTCCGAGCCTCACCGCTTGAGCCTGTGGGCGTGGAGGGGAAACAAGGCTGCTCTTTGTTGTGAATTACATGGAGGTGGCTTAAGTACTCAAGTGTTGCTTGAGTACTATATATTTACTGATTAGCATTTTGTATCAAGGCAATGAACCAAAACACAGCAACTTTTCTTGTACAGGACCTCGCGGCGCAACAGTTGCGTTTTCAAGTCATGTCGGGGTCAGTTGATCTCTTCTTGACATCAAGTCTGAGGTCAAATATGAGAAGCAGCCCTGTCTTTGTGTAATGTGACGGATCTGCATCTTGAACTGTTTCTCTTTTATATCTTGCAACACAAACTCTGAAGAAATTGAGGAAACTGAGAAAGCTTCACCGCTCCGAGCCTCACCGCTTGAGCCTGTGGGCGTGGAGGGGAAACAAGGCTGCTCTTTGTTGTGAGTTACATGGAGGTGGCTTAAGTACTCAAGTGTTCCTTGAACACTATATAGTTACTGATTTTCATTTTGTATCAAGGCAATGAAGCAAAACACAGCAACTTTTCTTGTACAGGACCTCGCGGCGCAACAGTTGCGTTTTCAAGTCATGTCGGGGGCAGTTGATGTCTTCTTGACATCAAGTCTGAGGTCAAATGTGAGAAGCAGCCCTGTCTTTGTGTACTGTGACAGATCTGCATCTTGAACTGTTTCTCTTTTATATCTTGCAATAGAAACTCTGAAGAAATTGAGGAAACTGAGAAAGCTTCACCGGTCCGAGCCTCCCCACTTGAGCCTGTGGGCGTGGAGGGGAAACAAGGCTGCTCTTTGTTGTGAATTACATGGAGGTGGCTTAAGTACTCAAGTGTTGCTTGAGTACTATATATTTACCGATTAGCATTTTGTATCAAGGCAATGAAGCAAAACACAGCAACTTTTCTTGTACAGGACCTCGCGGCGCAACAGTTGCGTTTTCAAGTCATGTCGGGGTCAGTTGATCTCTTCTTGACATCAAGTCTGAGGTCAAATGTGAGAAGCAGCCCTGGCTTTGTGTACTGTGACGGATCTGCATCCTAAACTGTTTCTCTTTTATATCTTGCAATACAAACTCTGAAGAAATTGAGGAAACTGAGAAAGCTTCACCGCTCTGAGCCTCCCCACTTGAGCCTGTGGGCATGGAGGGGAAACAAGGCTGCTCTTTGTTGTGAATTACATGGAGGTGGCTTAAGTACTCAAGTGTTCCTTGAACACTATATAGTTACTGATTTTCATTTTGTATCAAGGCAATGAAGCAAAACACAGCAGCTTTCCTTTCTAGGACCTCGTGGCGCAACCGTAGCGCGTCTGATTCCAGATCAAAAGGTTGCGTGTTCAAATCACGTTGGGGTCAGTTACTCTCTTCACATTTGACCTAAGGATAACCAATGCATCATCTACAGTCCTCTGCTCTACCAGCTGAGCTATTGAAGGAAGAATGACCTTGCTTCCACAACAACGCTCCAGGAAACTAAGATAGCTTCACCGCTCCGCGACTCACCGCTTGAGCCTGTGGGCGTGGAGGGGAAACAAGGCTGCTCTTTGTTGTGAATTACATGGAGGTGGCTTAAGTACTCAAGTGTTCCTTGAACACTATATAGTTACTGATTTTCATTTCGTATCAAGGCAATGAAGCAAAACACAGCAACTTTTCTTGTACAGGACCTCGCGGCGCAACAGTTGCGTTTTCAAGTCATGTCGGAGTCAGTTGATCTCTTCTTGACATCAAGTCTGAGGTCAAATGTGAGAAGCAGCCCTGTCTTTGTGTAGTGTGACAGATCTGCATCTTGAACTGTTTCTCTTTTATATCTTGCAATACAAACTCTGAAGAAATTGAGGAAACTGAGAAAGCTTCACCGGTCCGAGCCTCACCACTTGGGCCTGTGGGCGTGGAGGGGAAACAAGGCTGCTCTTTGTTGTGAATTACATGGAGGTGGCTTAAGTACTCAAGTGTTGCTTGAGTACTATATATTTACCGATTAGCATTTTGTATCAAGGCAATGAAAAAATTACAGCAACTTTCCATTCCCGGACCTCGTGGCGCAACGGTAGCGCGTCTGACTCCAGATCAGAAGGTTGTGTGTTCAAATCACGTCGGGGTCAGTTACTCTCTTCTTGACCTCAAGTCTGAGGTCTAATGTGAGAAGCAGCCCTGTCTTTGTGTAGTGTGACGGATCTGCATCTTGAACTGTTTCTCTTTTATATCTTGCAATACAAACTCTGAAGAAATTGAGGAAACTGAGAAAGCTTCACCGCTCCGAGCCTCACCACTTGAACCTGTGGGCGTGGAGGGGAAACAAGGCTGCTCTTTGTTGTGAATTACATGGAGGTGGCTTAAGTACTCAAGTGTTCATTGAACACTATATAGTTACTGATTTTCATTTTGTATCAAGGCAATGAAGCAAAACACAGCAGCTTTCATTTTCAGGACCTCGTGGCGCAACGGTAGCGCGTCTGACTCCAGATCAGAAGGTTGCGTGTTCAAATCACGGCGGGGTCAGTTACTCTCTTCTTGACCTCAAGTCTGAGGTCTAATGTGAGAAGCAACCCTGTCTTAGTGTACTGTGACAGATCTGCATCTTGAACTGTTTCTTTTTTATGTCTTGCAATACAAACTCTGAGGAAATTGAGGAAACTTCTGGGTGCCAAATTCAAAAGCAAACTCCTTCGAGCCGGAATCGAACCAGCGACCTAAGGATAACCAATGCATCATCTACAGTCCTCCGCTCTACCAGCTGAGCTATCGAAGGAAGCACAACGTTGCTTTCACAACAATGCTCCAGGAAACTGAGATAGCTTCACCGCTCCGAGCCTCACCGCTTGAGCCTGTGGGCGTGGAGGGGAAACAAGGCTGCTCTTTGTTGTGAACTACATGGAGGTGGCTTAAGTACTCAAGTGTTCCTTGAACACTATATAGTTCCTGATTTTCATTTCGTATCAAGGCAATGAAGCAAAACACAGCAACTTTTCTTGTACAGGACCTCGCGGCGCAACAGTTGCGTTTTCAAGTCATGTCGGGGTCAGTTGATCTCTTCTTGACATCAAGTCTGAGGTCAAATGTGAGAAGCAGCCCTGGCTTTGTGTACTGTGACAGATCTGCATCTTGAACTGTTTCTCTTTTATATCTTGCAATACAAACTCTGAAGAAATTGAGGAAACTGAGAAAGCTTCACCGGTCCGAGCCTCACCACTTGAGCTTGTGGGCGTAGAGGGGAAACAAGGCTGCTCTTTGTTGTGAATTACATGGAGGTGGCTTAAGTACTCAAGTGTTGCTTGAGTACTATATATTTACTGATTAGCATTTTGTATCAAGGCAATGAACCAAAACACAGCAACTTTTCTTGTACAGGACCTCACGGCGCAACAGTTGCGTTTTCAAGTCATGTCGGGGTCAGTTGATCTCTTCTTGACATCAAGTCTGAGGTCAAATATGAGAAGCAGCCCTGTCTTTGTGTAATGTGACGGATCTGCATCTTGAACTGTTTCTCTTTTATATCTTGCAACACAAACTCTGAAGAAATTGAGGAAACTGAGAAAGCTTCACCGCTCCGAGCCTCACCGCTTGAGCCTGTGGGCGTGGAGGGGAAACAAGGCTGCTCTTTGTTGTGAATTACATGGAGGTGGCTTAAGTACTCAAGTGTTCCTTGAACACTATATAGTTACTGATTTTCATTTTGTATCAAGGCAATGAAGCAAAACACACCAACTTTTCTTGTACAGGACCTCGCGGCGCAACAGTTGCGTTTTCAAGTCATGTCGGGGTCAGTTGATGTCTTCTTGACATCAAGTCTGAGGTCAAATCTGAGAAGCAGCCCTGTCTTTGTGTACTGTGACAGATCTGCATCTTGAACTGTTTCTCTTTTATATCTTGCAATAGAAACTCTGAAGAAATTGAGGAAACTGAGAAATCTTCACCGGGCCGAGCCTCACCACTTGAGCCTGTGGGCGTGGAGGGGAAACAAGGCTGCTCTTTGTTGTGAATTACATGGAGGTGGCTTAAGTACTCAAGTGTTGCTTGAGTAATTATATAGCTTACCGACAGTTAATTTTGCATCAAGGCAATGAAGCAAAACATGCAACTTTTCTCTTGCGGGTTATGACCTCGCTAAACAGCCGCGTCAAGTCATGTCGGGTCAGTTGATCTCTCTTTGACTACCGTAAGTCTGAGGTCAAATGTGAGAAGTGTTCCATTCCTTCGTAACACTGTGACGGGATCTGCATCCAAACTGTTTCTTTATATCTCTGCAATAAACTTGAAGAAATTTGAGGGAAACCAGAAAGCTTCACCGCCTGAGTCTTCACCACTTGAGCCTCGTGGCATGGAGGGGAAACAAGGCTGCCTTTGCTGTGAATTGCTACGGAGGTGGCTTATACCCGCTCCTTGAACACTATAGCTACTGATTTTCATTTTGTATCAAGGCAATGAAGCAAAACATCACAGCAGCTTCCTAGGATCTCGGCGCAACCAGAAAAGGCCTTGATTCCAGATCGATCAAAAAGGTTGCGGTTCAAATCACGCTTGGGGCTCGCTACAATTTCATGATTTGACCTTAAGGATAAATCAATGTATCATCTATAGTCCTCCGCCTACCAGCTGATGCATCGAAGGGAAGAACAACATTGCTTTCTACAACAAATGCTCCAGGAAACTGAGATAGTTTCACCGCCCGAAAGTCTTCACCGCTGAGCCTGTATGGGAGGGGAAACACAAGGCTGCCTTTGCTGTGAACGCGTTTGGAGGTGGCTTATACCTGGGCGTTCCCTTGAATAATTATAGTTCCTGATTTTCATTTCGTATCAAGACAATGAAGCAAAACACAGCAACTTTTCTTGTACAGGACCTCGCGGCGCAACAGTTGCGTTTTCAAGTCATGTCGGGGTCAGTTGATCTCTTCTTGACATCAAGTCTGAGGTCAAATATGAGAAGCAGCCCTGTCTTTGTGTACTGTGACAGATCTGCATCTTGAACTGTTTCTCTTTTATATCTTGCAATACAAACTCTGAAGAAATTGAGGAAACTGAGAAAGCTTCACCGGTCCAAGCCTCACCACTTGAGCTTGTGGGCGTGGAGGGGAAACAAGGCTGCTCTTTGTTGTGAATTACATGGAGGTGGCTTAAGTACTCAAGTGTTGCTTGAGTACTATATATTTACTGATTAGCATTTTGTATCAAGGCAATGAACCAAAACACAGCAACTTTTCTTGTACAGGACCTCGCGGCGCAACAGTTGCGTTTTCAAGTCATGTCGGGGTCAGTTGATGTCTTCTTGACATCAAGTCTGAGGTCAAATGTGAGAAGCAGCCCTGTCTTTGTGTACTGTGACTGATCTGCATCTTGAACTGTTTCTCTTTTATATCTTGCAACACAAACTCTGAAGAAATTGAGGAAACTGAGAAAGCTTCACCGCTCCGAGCCTCACCGCTTGAGCCTGTGGGCGTGGAGGGGAAACAAGGCTGCTCTTTGTTGTGAGTTACATGGAGGTGGCTTAAGTACTCAAGTGTTCCTTGAACACTATATAGTTACTGATTTTCATTTTGTATCAAGGCAATGAAGCAAAACACAGCAACTTTTCTTGTACAGGACCTCGCGGCGCAACAGTTGCGTTTTCAAGTCATGTCGGGGTCAGTTGATGTCTTCTTGACATCAAGTCTGAGGTCAAATGTGAGAAGCAGCCCTGTCTTTGTGTACTGTGACAGATCTGCATCTTGAACTGTTTCTCTTTTATATCTTGCAATAGAAACTCTGAAGAAATTGAGGAAACTGAGAAAGCTTCACCGGTCCGAGCCTCACCACTTGAGCCTGTGGGCGTGGAGGGGAAACAAGGCTGCTCTTTGTTGTGAATTACATGGAGGGGGCTTAAGTACTCAAGTGTTGCTTGAGTACTATATATTTACCGATTAGCATTTTGTATCAAGGCAATGAAGCAAAACACAGCAACTTTTCTTGTACAGGACCTCGCGGCGCAACAGTTGCGTTTTCAAGTCATGGCGGGGTCAGTTGATCTCTTCTTGACATCAAGTCTGAGGTCAAATGTGAGAAGCAGCCCTGTCTTTGTGTACTGTGACGGATCTGCATCCTAAACTGTTTCTCTTTTATATCTTGCAATACAAACTCTGAAGAAATTGAGGAAACTGAGAAAGCTTCACCGCTCTGAGCCTCACCACTTGAGCCTGTGGGCATGGAGGGGAAACAAGGCTGCTCTTTGTTGTGAATTACATGGAGGTGGCTTAAGTACTCAAGTGTTCCTTGAACACTATATAGTTACTGATTTTCATTTTGTATCAAGGCAATGAAGCAAAACACAGCAGCTTTCCTTTCTAGGACCTCGTGGCGCAACCGTAGCGCGTCTGATTCCAGATCAAAAGGTTGCGTGTTCAAATCACGTTGGGGTCAGTTACTCTCTTCACATTTGACCTAAGGATAACCAATGCATCATCTACAGTCCTCTGCTCTACCAGCTGAGCTATTGAAGGAAGAATGACCTTGCTTCCACAACAACGCTCCAGGAAACTAAGATAGCTTCACCGCTCCGAGACTCACCGCTTGAGCCTGTGGGCGTGGAGGGGAAACAAGGTTGCTCTTTGTTGTGAATTACATGGAGGTGGCTTAAGTACTCAAGTGTTCCTTGAACACTATATAGTTACTGATTTTCATTTCGTATCAAGGCAATGAAGCAAAACACAGCAACTTTTCTTGTACAGGACCTCGCGGCGCAACAGTTGCGTTTTCAAGTCATGTCGGGGTCAGTTGATCTCTTCTTCACATCAAGTCTGAGGTCAAATGTGAGAAGCAGCCCTGTCTTTGTGTACTGTGACAGATCTGCATCTTGAACTGTTTCTCTTTTATATCTTGCAATACAAACTCTGAAGAAATTGAGGAAACTGAGAAAGCTTCACCGGTCCGAGCCTCACCACTTGAGCCTGTGGGCGTGGAGGGGAAACAAGGCTGTTCTTTGTTGTGAATTACATGGAGGTGGCTTAAGTACTCAAGTGTTGCTTGAGTACTATATATTTACCGATTAGCATATTGTATCAAGGCAATGAAGCAAATCACAGCAGCTTTCCTTTCCAGGACCTCGTGGCGCAACGGTAGCGCGTCTGACTCCAGATCAGAAGGTTGTGTGTTCAAATCACGTCGGGGTCAGTTGCTCTCTTCTTGACCTCAAGTCTGAGGTCTAATGTGAGAAGCAACCCTGTCTTAGTGTACTGTGACAGATCTGCATCTTGAACTGTTTCTTTTTTATGTCTTGCAATACAAACTCTGAGGAAATTGAGGAAACTTCTGGGTGCCAAATTCAAAAGCAAACTCCTTCGAGCCGGAATCAAACCAGCGACCTAAGGATAACCAATGCATCATCTACAGTCCTCCGCTCTACCAGCTGAGCTACCGAAGGAAGAACAACTTTGCTTTCACAACAACGCTCCAGGAAACTGAGATAGCTTCACCGCTCCGAGCCTCACCGCTTGAGCCTGTGGGCGTGGAGGGAAAACAAGGCTGCTGTTTGTTGTGAATTACATGGAGGTGGCTTAAGTACTCAAGTGTTCCTTGAACACTATATAGTTACTGATTTTCATTTCGTATCAAGGCAATGAAGCAAAACACAGCAACTTTTCTTGTACAGGACCTCGCGGCGCAACAGTTGCGTTTTCAAGTCACGTCGGGGTCAGTTGATCTCTTCTTGACATCAAGTCTGAGGTCAAATGTGAGAAGCAGCCCTGTCTTTGTGTACTGTGACAGATCTGCATCTTGAACTGTTTCTCTTTTATATCTTGCAATACAAACTCTGAAGAAATTGAGGAAACTGAGAAAGCTTCACCGCTCCGAGCCTCACCACTTGAACCTGTGGGCGTGGAGGGGAAACAAGGCTGCTCTTTGTTGTGAATTACATGGAGGTGGCTTAAGTACTCAAGTGTTCATTGAACACTATATAGTTACTGATTTTCATTTTGTATCAAGGCAATGAAGCAAAACACAGCAGCTTTCATTTTCAGGACCTCGTGGCGCAACGGTAGCGCGTCTGACTCCAGATCAGAAGGTTGCGTGTTCAAATCACGTCGGGGTCAGTTACTCTCTTCTTGACCTCAAGTCTGAGGTCTAATGTGAGCAGCAACCCTGTCTTAGTGTACTGTGACAGATCTGCATCTTGAACTGTTTCTTTTTTATGTCTTGCAATACAAACTCTGAGGAAATTGAGGAAACTTCTGGGTGCCAAATTCAAAAGCAAACTCCTTCGAGCCGGAATCGAACCAGCGACCTAAAGATAACCAATGCATCATCTACAGTCCTCCGCTCTACCAGCTGAGCTATCAAAGGAAGAACAACTTTGCTTTCACAACAATGCTCCAGGAAACTGAGATAGCTTCACCGCTCTGAGCCTCACCGCTTGAGCCTGTGGGCGTGGAGGGGAAACAAGGCTGCTCTTTGTTGTGAACTACATGGAGGTGGCTTAAGTACTCAAGTGTTCCTTGAACACTATATAGTTCCTGATTTTCATTTCGTATCAAGGCAATGAAGCAAAACACAGCAACTTTTCTTGTACAGGACCTCGAGGCGCAACAGTT
>VONZ01003988.1:0-14074 GCA_012976165.1 Labeo catla | reverse complement strand
GAGGCAACCGTTCAAAAATATTTAAAATATTATTTTTACGCCAAAGACCTGACTTTTTTTCAAGTTATTTTATATGAACAAAAAATGTTTCTATTTGAAAGAAAATGCCTGCGATTGCTGACTGGTATCTGAAGTTAATGTTTATTAATATAAAATGTATCTGACGCCAATTACAGGAGATCGCTGGTAAATCTGAGGCAAACCTTCAAAAATATGAAAAATATTAATTTTACACCAAAGCCCTAACACTTTTTTTCCAAGTTGTTTTATATAAACAAAAATGTTTCTATTTGAAAGAAACTGCCTGCGATTGCTGACTGGTATCTGAAGTTAATGTTTATTAATATAAAATGTATCTGACGGCAATTACAGGAGATCGCTGGCAAGTTTGAGGGAACCGTTCAAAAATATTTATTTTACACCAAAACCCTGACACTTTTTTTTTCAAGTTATTTTATATGAACAAAAAATGTTTCTATTTGAAAGAAACTGCCTGCGATTGCTGAATGGTATCTGAAGTTAATGTTTATTAATATAAAATGTATCTGACGCCAATTACAGGAGATCGCTGGCAAATCTGGAGAACCGCCTCAAAATATGTACATTAATTTTACACTAGAGACTCATTAATTTTTTCAGTTATTTTATATGAACACAAATGTTTCTATTTAAGAAACTGTCTACATTGCTGACTGGTAATCTGAAGTTACCGTTTATTAATATAAAATGCATCTGGACGCCAATTACAGGAGAGATCGCTGGCAAATCTGAGGCAACTGCTCAAAAAATAAGGAAAAATATTTATTTTACACCAAAGCCCTGAAACTTTGTTTTCAAGTTATTTTATATGAACAAAAAATGTTTCTATTTGAAAGAAAATGCCTGCGATTGCTGACTGGTATCTGAAGTTAATGTTTATTAATATAAAATGTATCTGACGCCAATTACAGGAGATCGCTGGCAAATCTGAGGCAACCGTTCAAAAATATGAAAAATATTAATTTTACACCAAAGCCCTAACACTTTTTTTCAAGTTATTTTATATAAACAAATATGTTTCTATTTAAAAGAGACTGCCTGCGATTGCTGACTGGTATCTGAAGTTAATGTTTATTAATATAAAATGTATCTGACGTCAATTACAGGAGATCGCTGGCAAATCTGAGGCAGCCGTTCAAAAATATGAAAATATTAATTTTACACCAAAGACCTGACACTTTTCTGCTATCTTTATATGAACAAAAATGTTTCATTTTGAAAGAAACCGCCCATGCATTGGTTGACTGGCATTCAGTTAATGTTTATTAATATGTTCGTATCTGGACGGTAATTACAGGGAGACGCTGGCAAATCTGAGGCAAACTCGCTCAAAAATATGAAAAATATTAATTTTACACCAGCCCTAACTCTTTTTTTCAAGTTATTTTATATAAACAAATATGTTTCTATTTGAAAGAAACTGCCTGCGATTGCTGACTGGTATCCGAAGTTAATGTTTATTAATATAAAATGTATCTGGCGCCAATTACAGGAGATCGCTGGCAAATCTGAGGCAACCGTTCAAAAATATGAAAAATATTGATTTTTACACCAAAGACCTGACATTTTTTCAAGTTATTTTATATGAACAAAAAATGTTTCTATTTGAAAGAAACTGCCTGCGATTGCTGACTGGTATCTGAAGCTAATGTTTATTAATATAAAATGTATCTGACGCCAATTACAGGAGATCGCTGGCAAATCTGAGGCAACCCTTCAAAAATATGAAAAATATTAATTTTACACCAAACACCCGACACTTTTTTCAAGTTATTATGAACAAAAAATGTTTCTATTTGAAAGAAACTGCCTGCGATTGCTGACTGGTATCTGAAGTTAATGTTTATTAATATAAAATGTATCTGACGTCAATTACAGGAGATCGCTGGCAAATCTGAGGCAACCGTTCAAAAATATGAAAAATATTAATTTTACAGCAGAGACCTGACACTTTTTTCAAGTTATTTTATATGAACACAAATGTTTCTATTTGAAAGAAACTGCTCACATTGCTGACTGGTATTCAGTTACGTTACAATATAAAATGTATCTTGACGTGGCCAATTACAGGAGATCGCTATAAATCTGAGGCAACCGTTCAAAAATATGAAAAATATTAATTTTACACCAAAGACCTGACACTTTTTTCCAAGTTATTTTATATGAACAAAAAATGTTTCTATTTGAAAGAAACTGCCTGCGATTGCTGACTGTTAGCTGAAGTTAATGTTTATTAGTGTAAAATGTATCTGACATCAATTACAGGAGATCGCTGGCAAATCTGAGGCAACCCTTCAAAAATAGGAAAAATATTAATTTTACACCAGAGACCTGACACTTTTTTCAAGTTATTTTATATAAACAAATATATTTCTATTTGAAAGAAACTGCCTGCGATTGCTGACTGGTGTCTGAAGTTAATGTTTATTAATATAAAATGTATCTGACGTCAATTACAGGAGATCGCTGGCAAATCTGAGGCAACCGTTCAAAAATATGAAAAATATTAATTATACACCAAAGACCTGACACTTTTTTCAAGTTATTTTATATGAACAAAAAAATGTTTCTATTTGAAAGAAACTGCCCTCGATTGCTGACTGTTATCTGAAGTTAATGTTTATTAATATAAAATGTATCTGACGTCAATTACAGGAGATCGCTGGCAAATCTGAGGCAACCCTTCAAAAATATGAAAAATATTAATTATACACCAAAGACCTGACACTTTTTTCAAGTTATTTTATATGAACAAAAATATTTCTATTTGAAAGAAACTGCCTGCGATTGCTGACTGGTATCTGAAGTTAATGTTTATTAATATAAAATGTATCTGACGTCAATTACAGGAGATCGCTGGCAAATCTGAGGCAACCGTTCAAAAATATGAAAAATATTAATTTTACACCAGAGACCTGACACTTTTTCAAGTTATTTTATATAAACAAATATATTTGTATGTGAAAGAAACTTCCTGCGATTGCTGACTGTTATCTGAAGTTAATGTTTATTAATATAAAATGTATCTGACGTCACTTACAGGAGATCGCTGGCAAATCTGAGGCAACCGTTCAAAAATATGAAAAATATTAATTTTACAGCAGAGACCTGACACTTTTTTCAAGTTATTTTATATGAACACAAAATGTTTCTATTTGAAAGAAACTGCCTGCGATTGCTGACTGGTATCTGAAGTTAATGTTTATTAATATAAAATGTATCTGACGTCAATTACAGGAGATCGCTGGCAAATCTGAGGCAACCGTTCAAAAATATGAAAAATATTAATTTTACACCAAAGACCTGACACTTTTTTCCAAGTTATTTTATATGAACAAAAAATGTTTCTATTTGAAAGAAACTGCCTGCGATTGCTGACTGTTAGCTGAAGTTAATGTTTATTAGTGTAAAATGTATCTGACGTCAATTACAGGAGATCGCTGGCAAATCTGAGGCAACCCTTCAAAAATATGAAAAATATTAATTTTACACCAGAGACCTGACACTTTTTCAAGTTATTTTATATAAACAAATATATTTCTATTTGAAAGAAACTGCCTGCGATTGCTGACTGGTATCTGAAGTTAATGTTTATTAATATAAAATGTATCTGACGTCAGTTACAGGAGATCGCTGGCAAATCTGAGGCAACTGTAACCAATTTTAACGATGTAAAAGTGAATTACAGTAAAGTAATAGTTGCTGCTAGTAATGAACCTTGGACCAGAATCAGAAGATACCAAATTCAACAGGAGCCACGGTACTGAGCAACAATAATGCGGCAGACACAAGAGTAACAGTTGAGTAGCCACTCGTATATTACTCACAATTGTCAAAGACAATCAGTTCAGTTTGTACAAAATATGAAATAACCCAAAGAAATTAGAAAAAAATAAAAAAGTAGTGTGCACACCAGTAAATAAAAGAATGTCCGTTGGGCCCTTAAACCAAAATAAAAAAAATGTGTTCCGGTGTATCTTGTTGTAAAGTTTCTGCAGTTCACCTTGTTCCAAGGATGCTGGAAATGTAAGTAACATGTGCGTGTGAATTGGGAAATCGGTGCTGGACTTTCCTCAGGGGACTTGGCTCGCCATCGATTCTCAGCAAGATGTTGTACTGGACAACATCCGTCCTCAAAAAACCTGACCTACAGACCGGGTCAGAAAGTTTACATTCAATAATATTCATTCTCAGATGCATCAGTCAGTATATCAAATGTCAAAAAACATAAACCTCTACATGTAACCTTGACATAAATCTTTAACTCCATTCAAATATCAAATCTCTTCTTTTCAGTTGTACAACATTCAGTCTAAAGTATATAATTCCTGAGAACTTAACATCAAAGTGCTCACGCATTTACCTGCTGTTCATGTGAACAGTATTCCAATAATACTTATGGTAAATAACCATTAACATTCAAAATATCATTTATCATAACCACATCAAAACCATGTGCAAATAACAGAACAGTACTCATTCTGAGTTCAGGGTTAGAGGTGTTACAGAATTGTGCTTCATTTACTCTAACACTATAGGCCTATTCATGAAAGAGAAATGCACTAAAAATTACCCTCTGGTTACTTTAAATTCAGTTGAGCAGCAATAATGTGCTCAAGTAAATCGCATAGTGCAAGTAAACATTTTATATTCATTACAGCACAAAAAAAAAAATACTCTTTTTCCCTTTAAATTGGCATTATGAACGAAATACTTCCCCTTCTAAATTATATACACAAACATCGGCATAAACTGATAACCACAACATAAATATATTTAAAACATTGCACCATTATTCACTTTAGTTGACCTATTAAAGTAATAATCGCCACTGTTTTCTTTCAACACACGGAAAACAAAAGGATAATAGCACCTAAAATGCAGCAGCTAAAATGACATATTTCTCACCGTTGCTCCGTGTATATCAAAGCGCAACACGGCGATGTTGGACCTCGTGGCAACTCCACAGACGAAAGGTAAGTGGTTAGCCTGTTAGGTACAGAACTAGCATTAACATGGCCGACGAACAGTAAGCGATCTCTCTTTTTTTTTTTTTACAGATAATTTACTCGTCTTACCGAACTCCAGGGCTTTTATCTCCGTCTTATCTCCGTTCTAGCACACAGCTAACCTTGTTTCTCTGGCTATGATTGGGAAGAACCAGAAGAACAACCTCCCGCTCTTCGTCTCTATGCCGATCTGCTGAACACGACCTGCGTAATCTCTGATTGGCTGCTGAGATTACCTACACCCACGTGAGACTACGTGAACTTTGTGGTGCATTAAGTTATGATAAAAGAGAAAAATAATAATAATAAGAAGAAGAAGAATCTGCCGATGTGAATAAATAAAGATAACAAAAATAAACAGTCTCTCTCTTTCTTTCTTTTAGTGAACTCAATTATTATTATATTATTAATGAGTCTTTTATGCCTGGCTACATCCTCCCCTCTCGAACCTATGCACGTCCCTGTGCATGGTGGACAATTAAATGACAATTATCCGAAGAGATGGGGTAGGTGATTGAACAGGTTCTTCACTCATATCTCCTGCCAAAGCTGTGGACAATCCTTGAAAGAATGATTTCACTGCTGTGATCAAAGGACTTCCTAGTTCTGTATAATCAAGTCGTCGTGGAGGTTGACGAATTCTCTCAGATTTCCTGACAGGATCATTGGTATCTGTGTTCTCCTCTGTATTCATTGTTTCATCCTTTCCATCCTCAGGTTCTACTCGTTTGAAACCAACATTCTCCTCATCTGTGTCAGATATAGCTGAAGGAACTGCAAGTTGCTCTCTTCGGGCGTCAGAATGATCATCTGCAGGTGAATGATTTTGAATCAAGGTGGGTTCATTTGCTTGTTCGGCTGGTGTGTCTTTATCGGTAAGTACGTATTCAGTATCACTCTGATGAGAAGTAAGTTCGATCATCAAGGGACTATCTGGAATACTCTGGAACATATCCGGTAAGTTGTCAAAATCGGGTTTAGTGTCATGTTCGGGTGGGTTGTCAAAATTTGGTGGGTTGTCATTTTGAGGTTGTACAGGACCCTCAACGGAACAAGAACTTGGAGGTTCGGCATGTTGAGTATCTGGGACATCCGTCATGGATAGATCCGGGTGAACGGGACTCTCACTGACCACGGGGACAGGGGAACTTAACCAAAGAGAAGTGAGTGCATCATCTTCTTCTTCAGAGGAATTCTCTTCCTCTACCGCAGGGGTTGCACGGGTTCCTGGCCTACGTGGTACTGACTTTTGCACAGGCTCAGTGTTTCCCTCCACAGGTAAGTACCCGCACGGGAGCAACAGATCCCTGTGTAGTGTCCTTAGAGGACCATCCCCAGTTTCAGGTCTAACAGTGTATACAGGGAGAGTGCCTGCTCTTCTCACCACGACATGAACAGTGGGTTCCCATTTGTCTGAGATCTTATGTTTTCCCCGGATGCGGACATTCCTGACCAATACTCTATCTCCAGGCTCCAGGTCTGAGACAGTGACATGCCTGTCATACCTCACTTTGTTCTTGTGAGCTATCTTTGCAGCCTTCTCCATAGCTACCTTGTAGCTCTCCTTGAGACGTGACTTGAGTCTTTGCACATACTCTGAATGAGATGAGTGTTGACCCTCTGGTGTGGGCAACTTGAAAGCGATATCGACTGGCAGGCGAGGTTGGCGCCCGAACATAAGTTCATATGGAGTGTAGCCAGTTACCTCATTCCTAGTGCAGTTGTAGGCGTGGACTAGGGGTCGCACATGATCACGCCAACAGGACTTGTCTCGGTTTTGGAGAGTGCCCAACATGTCCAGTAGGGTACGATTAAATCGTTCCACGGGGTTACCCCTAGGGTGGTATGGGGTTGTCCGAACCTTGTGGATACCAGCCACCTGACAGAGCTCCTTGATGGTACGGGACTCAAAATCTGGGCCCTGGTCGCTATGTAACTTCTCTGGGATACCATAATGTACCATAAAATTCTCCCACAGACACTTCGCTACTGTGCGGGCCTTTTGATTAGGTGTTGGAATTGCAACCGCAAATTTAGTGAAGTGATCCGTGATCACTAATATGTCCTTGGTCCCGCTTTTGTCAGCTTCCAGGGACAGGTAGTCCATACAAAGGAGCTCGAGGGGTCTCGTGGTCCTAATGTTGACTAACGGGGCTGCTTTTTCAGGTCGTGCCTTCCTCCGCACACACCTGCCGCATGTCCTCACTTTCCTTTCCACATCCTTGACCATCTTTGGCCAATAGAACCTGGCCCTTACTAGGTCCAGTGTCCGGTCGACTCCCATGTGGCCCATATGGTCGTGCAGGCTGGTAAGGACTGTGTTGCGGAGCTCAGCTGGAAGGACAAGTTGGTAAGTTGCCTGGGATCCTACTTGGCGTCGCCTGAACAGAATGTCATTATGGAGCTCAAAACGATTGAGTTCTCGGAGGAGGAGTGGGAGATCAGGAAGTTGGTTGCGCAAAGTGGGGGGTGGCGTATCGCCATGTTCGATCTGACTAATAACATGTTTTATACATTGGTCGGCTCTTTGTTTAGCTGCTATTTCTGCTTCAGACAGATGGGGAACGGTTGGAAGACTTCCAAACTGTTCTTCTTGTCCATAACTGTCCGGAACAGCACTGGGGGACATGGTAAGAGTCTCCACTAGAGCAACACAATCTGTGCCTCCCTCTCTCTCATCATCAGGACAGAAGCTGTAGGTGAACTGTCTCTCACAGATTGCTTTCACAACTGAGTGATCCACCACATTGACATTCATTGGATCGGAGAGGTGATCTTGTGTGAACTGTTGTATGCGTTCTCTCTCCTTTTGTGATTTCAGGTCGTCTGCTAGCATCCCATGTGGTCTGCGTGATAATCCATCTGCATCTCCGTTCTGCCTTCCTGGGCGATAGAGGAGTTTGAAGGAGAATGTGGACAGCGCTGCTAGCCACCTATAGCTTGTCGCATCAAGTTTGGCCGAGGTAAGGATATAAGTCAGTGGATTGCTGTCTGTTACAACGGTGAAATGGTTGCCATACAGATAGTCACTGAACTTTTCTGTAACGGACCACTTGAGTGCCAGGAATTCAAGCTTGTGCGCCGGATACCGACTCTCGCTTCGTGATAGACCTCTACTTGCATACCCTATGACTCTAAGCTGGCCCTCTTGCTCCTGATACAACACGGCACCGAGCCCGGTGGTACTGGCATCGGTGTGTAGTATGTAGGGCCTCTGGGGGTCTGCGAAAGCTAGGACAGGAGCTGTAGTAAGGCTCTGGATGACTGCCTCGAAGGCTTTCTGGCAATCTGGCGTCCAGCGCCCTCCAAAGGGCTCTTTGGGGTCATGGTACTGATTTGTTTTCTGTCTTGTGTCTGTCGGTTTCGCTTTTGATTTCTTGTGGAAAGGTGGATAGCCGGAGGTTAAGCTGTGGAGGGGCTTTACGATACTGGAGTAGCCCTTAACAAACCTCCTATAATATCCAGCGAAACCGAGGAAGGATTTCAGTTCTCGTAAGGTCTGGGGGACAGGCCATGTCTTAAGAGCTGAGATCTTCTCAGGATCTGTCCGAACGCCATCTCTGGAGACTACATGACCTAGATAACGGACTGATGTCTGGAAGAAGACACATTTTTCGGGAGACAATTTTAACCCAAACTCTTTGAGGCGAGTTAGCACTCTCAGGAGTCTTTCCTCGTGCTCCTCAAGGGTTCTGGAGAAAACGATCACGTCATCAAGGAAAACTAGCGCATCTTTCAGATGCATATCCCCAATGCACCGTTCCATTAATCTTTGAAACGTGCTGGGGGCGTTCGTCACTCCTTGAGGCATCCGGTTGAACTCCCAGAAACCGAGTGGACACACGAAAGCCGTCTTCGGTTTGTCTGCCTCTTCGACCTCAATCTGATAGTACCCTGACTTTAAGTCAAGGACAGAAAACCACTGAGAGCCACTGAGGGCTGAGAATGTGTCCTCTAGCTTCGGAAGGTTGTAAGCATCTTTTATAGTCTGTAGGTTTAAACGTCTATAATCGATGCACAATCGGACTTGGCCATTCTTTTTTCGGACTACCACTATAGGTGATGCGAATGGCGACTCGGACTCCCTAATAACTCCCGCATCCAGAAGCTCTTTGATGTGCCTTCGGACAGCTTCAATGTCCTGTGGGTGGATGGGTCGGGCACGTAGTTTAAAGGGTGTTTCATCAGAGAGTTTTATATGATGTCGCACCTGGTCTGTCCGGCCAAAGTCCAGGTCGTGATGCGCAAACACCTCAGGCATGTTGTTGAGCTGCTGAGTGATGCGTTGCTTCCATTCAAGTGGAACTGGGGAATCACCAAAGTTGAAATTTAATGTGGTTTCTTGGGATGACTGGGTCTCGGAGGAGTTCTGGGAGTTTTGTGACTGATCCGTTACACCATGTTTTTTTAGTAGGATGGTTTGATGCGCACAAATTTCTGCAATGATGCGCTTTGCAGGAATGACAATGTCATGATCAGATTCATTGCTTATGACAACTGGCAGCTTATGGGGTCGTAGCTGAGGAAAATCAACCAGACCAGCTTTTACTAGTAGACCACCTGGCAAGGGGGATGACGATGGGTACTCAACGACAATGGATTTTTCATCCTGGAAACCACTGACAAGGGCGACCCCCTCCACCACTACAGTTTCCCTGGCCGGAATGACTTGAGGCATCTTGCCTTGCATCTTCACTACTCCCTGGTGGTTGTTGCTGGCTTGTTTCCGTCTTAGCTCAATGACCTTGAAAACTACTTTGTAGCCATGTGGGAGGGGCTGGCGGTTAGTTGTGTCAGCCTCTGAGTAAATGTCAAACAGCACATCTAAAGTGTTTGTACCTATGAGCATGAGAGATTGTGAAGTGTCAGGAACAACCAAGGCAAGTGTGTTTACATCTATTGGAGTTCCTATGAAGTCCTTTGGAAAGGTTATGGTCATTTCTATATAGCCAAAGTAAGGCACTAGCTGACCATTTGCACCTTCCACTTCCAAGAGGTCATGAAGCGGTTTAATCGTCTGTTCTGAGAGGTGCTGCTTGTAGAATGACTCAGGTACGGTAGTAACTTGCGAGCCTGAGTCAAGAAGACAGTTGACCTCCTCACCACTCACAGTCACTTGAGCTGTGCTCTTGACACCAATCAGCTGGTTGGGGAGTCTAAATGGTGGGTCCTGCTTTGAATGTTGTAGACTAGAACATGCTTGAGCTTTAATTTTGTGCGTGGGTCTATTGATTTTGTCCTTCTTAACAGGAGTTTTTTCTTCATCGTTTATGTCAGAGGGACGCTGTTGACTCTCCTCAGCCCCTGTTTGTCCCACAACAGGAACTGTTAGTCGTTTAAAGGTGTGTTTGAACCATTTTGTGCTTCCCACTGGTGCTGTTTTTCCTCTAGCTGCCTCTTCTTTTCTGCTACTAGATGGGGATTGGCAGGGTCAGTGCAAGAGGGGGCGATGTGCCCATCTTCACCGCAGTTAAAACAGTACCAAGGCTTGGGTTTATATGTCTGTTTCTTTTTGGTCTGTCTTAGCATGCCTGTATCTGTATCATCTGGCTTTGATGTTTTGCTCTGATGCTTCCCTGCAGATCCCTTGCCGGTAGCTCCTTTTGTCTTTTTTTGTGACATAAATGTAGTAAGTTGGCTTTGCAGACTTGCCACCTGCTTCCTCAGATCCTCAATATCACCGATGCTACTCACATTCTTCTCCTCTGTTTCACTAACATATGCACCATGAAACTGCACATGAGCCTTTTGTTTTGTGATGCCAATATGTTTTTTCATGCGACTAGACTTTGCTTGCTGTCTGTCTTCTTCAGATCGAATCATTACCAAGAGGTCTGAGAATCGGGGTGGGCTGCTCTTCTTTTGCTCTAGTTGCAAGGTGCTGAGCAAGGTGTTATCCCAACACCCCCTGCAGAATTGCTTAAGGAGATGTTTGTCCACTTCTTCGTGTGCAACTCCCCCTCTTTTTGTGGCTCGGCTTAAGACTAGCTGGAGACGGTGAAGGTAAGTGGACGGTTTCTCGCCTGAATCTTGGAGGGTGTTCAGGAATTGAGCAAAAAGCTCCTCTCCATCCTCCACCGTACCAAAGGCTGAGTCTAAGAGCTGTAGGTAGGCTGCAGGTGGTGACTCAGGCCGCAGACCTTTAACTACATCAGCTGCCGGTGGGAGCAAGTTTTCAAGGATCTTTCTGGAAATTTGCAGGGGAGACATACTAAGATCATTTTGAAGCAACTCAATATGTGTTCGCCATGTGTCATAATCAGTTTCATGGTTAGGTGTGGGAGTCTTGCCTGAAAAGGTGCGGAGTCTCACCTGGGTTTGCATACGATGTACAGAGTCCTGCCCCCGTACGATATGCTCAACAACGACCTTCTGAACGTCAGGTGGGTTCACATCACTTAACGAAAGAGACGGCACTCTTGTTGCATTAGTGTGAGTGACAGGGTCAATGGCAACTTTGCTGCTGGGTGTAATGTCGGGAAATGAGGGGTGAAGTTGTGGCTCTCCCTGAGCAAATGGGGATAAGCCAGTGGTCTCAACACGTGTGGGAGAGGAACCTTCAGTCATGTGTTGCATGGCCTCAACATCTTCCCCGATCTGAGACATCATTTCTTTCAACACCTCACTATAGCCCTTCCCACTCAACTTAGCTAGTTGTTTGAGCTCAGCTAAGTATGTCTTAGTAACATTACTCCCAACCTTGGTAGCGTACGCGCTACTCAGTGTCTTGACTTCATAGAGAACAGTGGAGTCACCTCGCGCCGTGCACGTGTACGGTAAGTGAGGTTCTAAACCTTCTATAGCTGAACCACTAGAATACTCAACGATCAGGTTTTGAAAGAATTCGGACTGTGAATCATCAACCAAAAGAACTCTATCGATTTTACCATACTGTTTCAGAAAGTCCATCACTTGTTCATCTTGTTCAGCCTCCTGAGTTATCCCACTAACAACAACTGCGTTTGGAATTTTGACACCAGACTTTTGTATGAAATCCATGGTGGTCATTACCTCAATATTGATGCTCAAATCAAATGGCTCCTGGCTGGCTCGCCACTTCTGTAACCAATTTTAACGATGTAAAAGTGAATTACAGTAAAGTAATAGTTGCTGCTAGTAATGAACCTTGGACCAGAATCAGAAGATACCAAATTCAACAGGAGCCACGGTACTGAGCAACAATAATGCGGCAGACACAAGAGTAACAGTTGAGTAGCCACTCGTATATTACTCACAATTGTCAAAGACAATCAGTTCAGTTTGTACAAAATATGAAATAACCCAAAGAAATTAGAAAAAAATAAAAAAGTAGTGTGCACACCAGTAAATAAAAGAATGTCCGTTGGGCCCTTAAACCAAAATAAAAAAAATGTGTTCCGGTGTATCTTGTTGTAAAGTTTCTGCAGTTCACCTTGTTCCAAGGATGCTGGAAATGTAAGTAACATGTGCGTGTGAATTGGGAAATCGGTGCTGGACTTTCCTCAGGGGACTTGGCTCGCCATCGATTCTCAGCAAGATGTTGTACTGGACAACATCCGTCCTCAAAAAACCTGACCTACAGACCGGGTCAGAAAGTTTACATTCAATAATATTCATTCTCAGATGCATCAGTCAGTATATCAAATGTCAAAAAACATAAACCTCTACATGTAACCTTGACATAAATCTTTAACTCCATTCAAATATCAAATCTCTTCTTTTCAGTTGTACAACATTCAGTCTAAAGTATATAATTCCTGAGAACTTAACATCAAAGTGCTCACGCATTTACCTGCTGTTCATGTGAACAGTATTCCAATAATACTTATGGTAAATAACCATTAACATTCAAAATATCATTTATCATAACCACATCAAAACCATGTGCAAATAACAGAACAGTACTCATT
The DNA here is from genome assembly GCA_012976165.1 of Labeo catla. Taxonomy (NCBI): domain Eukaryota; kingdom Metazoa; phylum Chordata; class Actinopteri; order Cypriniformes; family Cyprinidae; genus Labeo; species Labeo catla. The sequence goes on along the minus strand of VONZ01003988.1, from coordinate 1,137 downwards.
CTGAGTTCAGGGTTAGAGGTGTTACAGAATTGTGCTTCATTTACTCTAACACTATAGGCCTATTCATGAAAGAGAAATGCACTAAAAATTACCCTCTGGTTACTTTAAATTCAGTTGAGCAGCAATAATGTGCTCAAGTAAATCGCATAGTGCAAGTAAACATTTTATATTCATTACAGCACAAAAAAAAAAATACTCTTTTTCCCTTTAAATTGGCATTATGAACGAAATACTTCCCCTTCTAAATTATATACACAAACATCGGCATAAACTGATAACCACAACATAAATATATTTAAAACATTGCACCATTATTCACTTTAGTTGACCTATTAAAGTAATAATCGCCACTGTTTTCTTTCAACACACGGAAAACAAAAGGATAATAGCACCTAAAATGCAGCAGCTAAAATGACATATTTCTCACCGTTGCTCCGTGTATATCAAAGCGCAACACGGCGATGTTGGACCTCGTGGCAACTCCACAGACGAAAGGTAAGTGGTTAGCCTGTTAGGTACAGAACTAGCATTAACATGGCCGACGAACAGTAAGCGATCTCTCTTTTTTTTTTTTTACAGATAATTTACTCGTCTTACCGAACTCCAGGGCTTTTATCTCCGTCTTATCTCCGTTCTAGCACACAGCTAACCTTGTTTCTCTGGCTATGATTGGGAAGAACCAGAAGAACAACCTCCCGCTCTTCGTCTCTATGCCGATCTGCTGAACACGACCTGCGTAATCTCTGATTGGCTGCTGAGATTACCTACACCCACGTGAGACTACGTGAACTTTGTGGTGCATTAAGTTATGATAAAAGAGAAAAATAATAATAATAAGAAGAAGAAGAATCTGCCGATGTGAATAAATAAAGATAACAAAAATAAACAGTCTCTCTCTTTCTTTCTTTTAGTGAACTCAATTATTATTATATTATTAATGAGTCTTTTATGCCTGGCTACACAACCGTTCGAAAATATGAAAAATATTAATTTTACACCAGAGACCTGACACTTTTTTTGAAGTTATTTTATATAAACAAATATATTTCTATTTGAAAGAAACTGCCTGCGATTGCTGACTGGTATCTGAAGTTAATGTTTATTAATATAAAATGTATCTGATGTCAATTACAGGAG
>VONZ01003987.1:0-14088 GCA_012976165.1 Labeo catla | reverse complement strand
TGCAACAAGTAGCAGCCTATATGCAGAATTTTGTTTCATTTTTGTGATGCGCTCTTGAGAAAGCAGTATCCTGATAGTTTCCTTTATTTTAAGCACAATGTTTTTTTATCATTATTTCGAATGTACACAAATAAAAAAAATATTTAAAACAGTTTCGAATAATGTCTTACTCTTATATTTAAGGTGAGCACTACATTTATTTGTAAAGCCCCTTTTAACTACAAAGAACCATCAGCTATATCGGTATAACATTCTGAGGCGCTAATTATTTTTCCGCAATAATCCTTGGATAGAAACCTGTTGCTTACCTTCAGGGATGGGTAGATCGACACCTAGTGTTGACACACGTTTGGAGTTTTGACACACTAGTGTTCCGAAGCATTGATCGAAATGAGGCTGTCACATGATCTTTGAAAATGAAGCTTTGTTACCTCACTGACACGTCACGACAGGCTCAAATACAAAGCGTGTGGATTGCAGTATTATAATTATATCGATCATCATGCATTTGTATGTTTTTTTTTTACATGGTGTATCATTGTTAATTAAAGTACTACTATTAAAAACAATGACGTGATTAAATGTCTTTTGTCTGAATGAAAATTAAAACACCTTGATAAATGGTGTAAAAGTACTTCCTCAACCACAAACATTTTTGCTGTATCTATCTATCTATCTATCTATCTATATATATATATATATATAATTAACAAATAACTGCATGTGTATTTGTGCATTTTTTAACAGTGTGCATGTTTGTGGTCTATTGTAAAGAAGACACAAAAATGGTGCAATGAAAAATTACATTAGTTTAATCTATTGGCATATTAAACACTATTTTGGAGGTAAAAAGACAAAAATTTGATGCAAGTAAAAAATAAAGAACATGAAGCCTTTGTCATTGTATTGTGCAAAATACAATGCATTTTGTAAACTCTATCGCTGCACTCACACGCCACCTTGCTAAAGACATATATGCTTATAAAATTTACAAATAAACCTTACAATGACACTGCAATGAATAAAACATCTAAATGACACATTTTGTGTAAGAATTTTTATTGACCACCAGATGGCATAGTAGAGAACTGTATCAAAAGCTTCGAAGCCTCAATACAGTTTGTTGTAAAAGCCTCACTGCTTCAAAAGCTTCATTTGGCGCATCCCTACTTACCTTGACTCAGTCCCACTGAAAACCACTTTACTGGATCCGGTTAAGAAACCAGATTGATTGTGAAATAAGCCTTTATACCTGTGCTGCGGTGCATCGTGGGAAATGGGAGAAACCAAGTATGTTGGGGGGGGGGTTATTTGGTTTATTTAATTCGTGGATGCTGCCTGCCTGTAAATATTGTGCCCAAGAGTATATGTTTAATCAAGTATATAGAAATACATTTGAATGTAGGGTATATTATGAGTAGTCACAGAAGTGATTAATAAATAAAATTAAAAAAAAAATTAACAGTGAATCATTCTGTGAATCTTCAGCTGATTCAGTGTTTCAGAGTAGGTGTAGGTTTTAATGTAGGTGCATTCCTGCCATTTACTGGGAGTGTAAAGCCCAGATGGAAGACAGAGAAAACAAACATAAATCCTCCTAATTAAATCTCTCTCTCTCTCTCTCTCTCTCTCTCTCTCTCTCTAATTACTTCATTTACTGATCACTTACTTCTATTAGTACTCATAATGTACTTTCTTATATATTTTTACATACCCGATTAACTGCATTTATACAAACTGGCACAATATTTACAAGCAGGCAGTAACCAGTAATTAAACTAACCAAATAACTGAGCCTAACTTTTAAAACACCCCCAAACTTGGTTTCTCCCATTTCACATGATGCACTGCAGCACAGATATAAAGGCTCATTCCACAATCATTCTGGTTTCTTAACCGGATCCAGCAGCATGGTGGCAGATGAGGTAAGTAAGTGCTGCTCTTGTAAATGGGTTTATATTTTGTGTGTTAGATAGTGATGGCTAAGTGAAGCATTCAACACAATTGTATCGGAAAAAGGTTCATGTTGCGGGCATCTAGTAAAAATGAATAACATCTTCCAAAGTGCTGTGTTCCATTGCAGCTGCTGGTTTCACATCTGGTTCTACAAACAATTCTTTGTTTTATTTTATTGTATATAAATAATGGTCATTGTCAAAGTCAATTATTTATGTTGGTGTACTAGCACTAAAATAAGTAAAATAAATAAAAATAAATTCATAAATGAAATCTATGATATGTTTATTTGAACTCTCCCTCAGTCCTTAGACTTTTTCTTCAAAGTTAATTTGTGAGCTCAATACATAAATTACAACTAAAAAATAAATTCATAAACGATGTACTATAATGTGAAGGAAATGGCACTGGGCTTCGCTTTGTTTGAACCAGATACTGAAGCAAGCGCATGGTTTTCAGGTGAATGAAGCTTCGGACGTCATAGATCACGTGCTTTTCTTAAAACGAATCAAGCTCTGATGCAGTACTTCAATGCATCCTTGTGGAAGGTAACATCACTAGTGTTAGTTAAAGATGGTCTGTGGAACATTTCCCTGTTTAGTTGTATTAGAATGGATGTGTGATTACCGGATGGTTTACTGCATTTGTGTGCTGGTGTTCAGTTAATAATGTTAACATGAGACATGCTAAACGAGGGTCACTTAGTGTAATGGGATGGATGTTGTTACTACAACCCCCTCTGCTGGAGAATAGGAAGACCACAATACAGGTTTAGCTAAGGCCTTCACCTGGTTAACTGGATAATAACTTGATTGCTTCAGGTTGAAAGCAGAACATGCTGTTACTCAGTCACTGAATTGTGTTAATGTTAAAATATCACTGTTGTTTTAATAATAGTTTTACACAAACAGAACATAGTTTTTGCAGGTTGTATTTGGGTACTTTCATGACATTTTTAAAACGTCTTATTCCAATGTCCATATTACGTTAGTTTAATACCTGCGATCTCGTGGATTTGGTCTGACATACATTTTATATTAATAAATATTAACTTCAGATACCAGTCAGCAATCGGAAGCAGTTTTGGTCAAATAAAAACATTTTCTGTTAATATAAAAAAAACTTGAAAAAAGTTGGAAAAATAGATTTAATACTGTTGCATATTTCTGTAGGGTTCAATCACACTTGTTAGCGATCTCGTGGATTTTTCGTCAAATACATTTTATATTAATAAATATTAACTTCAGATGCCAGTCAGCAATCGGAAGCAGTTTGTGTCAAATAAAAACATTTTCTGTTAATATAAAATAACTTGAAAAAAGTTGAAAAAATACATTTAATATTTTGCATATTTCTGTAGGGTTCAATCATACCTGTTAGCGATCTCGTGGATTTGGCGTCAGATACATTTTATATTAATAAACATTAATTTCAGATGCCAGTCAGCAATCGCAATCAGTTTGTCTCAAATAAAAACATTTTCTGTTCATATAAAACATCTTGAAAATAGTGTCAGGGCTTTGGTGTCAAATAAATACATTTCATATTTTTGTTCGTTTAGAACATACTTTTTTGCGATCTCGTGGATTTGGCGTCAGATACATTTTGTATTAATAAATATTAACTTCAGATGCCAGTAAGCAATCGGAAGCAGTTTTGGTCAAATAAAACAATTTCTGTAAATATAAAAAAAAGTTGTAAAAATAAATTTAATATTGTTGCATATTTCTGTAGGGTTCAATCATACTTGTTAGCGATCTCATGGTTTTGGCCTCAGATACATTTTATATTAATACATATTAACTTCAGATAACAGTCAGCAATCGGAAGCAGTTTTGGTCAAATAAAAACATTTTCTGTTAATATAAAAAAAACTTGAAAAAAGTTGGAAAAATAAATGTAATATTGTTGCATATTTCTGTAGGGTTCAATCATACTTGTTAGCGATCTCGTGGATTTGGTCTGACATACATTTTATATTAATAAATATTAACTTCAGATGCCAGTCAGCAATCGGAAGCAGTTTGTGTCAAATAAAAAACATTTTCTGTTCATATAAAACAGCTTGAAAATAGTGTCAGGGCTTTGGTGTCAAATAAATACATTTCATATTTTTGTTCGTTTAGATCATACTTGTTTGCGATCTCGTGGATTTGGCGTCAGATACATTTTATATTAATTAGTATTAACTTCAGATGCCAGTCAGCAATCGGAAGCAGTTTTGGTCAAATAAAAACATTTTCTGTTAATATAAAAAAAACTTGAAAAAAGGTGGAAAAATAAATTTAATATTCTTGCATATTTCTGTAGGGTTCCATCATACTTGTTAGCGATCTCGTGGATTTGGCCTCAGATACATTTTATATTAATAAATATTAACTTCAGATACCAGTCAGCATTCGGAAGCAGTTTTGGTCAAATAAAAACATTTTCTGTTAATATAAAAAAAAACTTGAAAAAAGTTGGAAAAATAAATTTAATAGTGTTGCATATTTCTATAGAGTTCCATCATATCTGTTTGCGATCTCGTGGATTTGGCGTCAGATACACTTTATATTAATAAATATTAACTTCACCTGCCAGTCAGCAATCGGAAGCAGTTTTGGTCAAATAAAAACATTTTCTGTTCATATAAAATAGCTTGAAAATAGTGTCAGGGCTTTAGTGTCAAATAAATACATTTCATATTTTTGTTCGTTTAGATCATACTTGTTTGCGATCTCGTGGATTTGGCGTCAGATACATTTTATATTAATAAATATTAACTTCAGATGCCAGTAAGCAATCGGAAGCAGTTTTGGTCAAATAAAAACATTTTCTGTAAATATAAAAAAAAGTTGTAAAAATAAATTTAATATTGTTGCATATTTCTGTAGGGTTCAATCATACTTGTTAGCGATCTCATGGATTTGGCCTCAGATACATTTTATATTAATAAATATTAACTGAATCAGTCAAACAATCAGTAGTTTGGTCAAATAAAAACATTTTCTGTTAATATAAAAAAAGTTGGAAAAATAAATGTAATATTTTTGCATATTTCTGTAGGGTTCAATCATACTTGTTAGCGATCTCGTGGATTTGGTCTGACATACATTTTATATTAACAATTATTGACTTCAGATACCAGTCAGCAATCGGAAGCAGTTTTGGTCAAATAAAAACATTTTCTGTTCATATAAAACAGCTTCGAAAATAGTGTCAGGACTTGGTGTCAAATAAATACATTTCATATTTTTGTTCGTTTAGATCATACTTGTTTTCGATATATGCATTAGTTTGGCGTCAGATACATTTTATATTAATAAATATTAACTTCAAATGCCAGTCAACAATCGGAAGCAGTTTTTGTCAAATAAAAACATTTTCTGTTAATATAAAAAAAAACTTGAAAAAAGTTGGAAAAATAAATTTAATAGTGTTGCATATTTCTATAGAGTTCCATCATATCTGTTTGCGATCTCGTGGATTTGGCGTCAGATACATTTTATACTAATAAATATTAACTTTGGATGCCAGTCAGCAATCGGAAGCAGTTTTGGTCAAATAAAAACATTTTCTGTTAATATAAAAAAAATTTGAAAAAAGTTGGAAAAATAAATTTAATATTGTTGCATATTTCTGTAGAGTTCAATCATACTTCTTAGCGATCTCGTGGATTTGGTGTCAGTTACATTTTATATTAATAAATATTAACTTCAGCTGCCAGTCAGCAATCGGAAGCAGTTTTGGTCAAATAAAAACATTTTCTGTTCATATAAAATAGCTTGAAAATAGTGTCAGGGCTTTAGTGTCAAATAAATACATTTCATATTTTTGTTCGTTTAGATCATACTTGTTTGCGATCTCGTGGATTTGGCGTCAGATACATTTTATATTAATTAATATTAGCTTCAGATGCCAGTCAGCAATCGGAAGCAGTTTTGGTCAAATAAAAACATTTTCTGTTAATATAAAAAAAACTTGGAAAAAAGTTGTAAAAATAAATGTAATATTGTTGCATATTTTTGTAGGGTTCAATCATACTTGTTAGCGATCTCATGGTTTTGGCCTCATATACATTTTATATTAATAAATATTAACTTCAGATACCAGTCAGCATTCGGAAGCAGTTTTGGTCAAATCAAAACATTTTCTGTTAATATAAAAAAAACTTGAAAAAAGTTGGAAAAATAAATTTAGTAGTGTTCCATATTTCTATACAGTTCCATCATATGTGTTTGCGATCTCGTGGATTTGTCGTCAGATACATTTTATATTAATAAATATTAACTTCAGATGCCAGTAAGCAATCGGAAGCAGTTTTGGTCAAATAAACACATTTTCTGTTCATATAAAACAGCTTGAAAATAGTGTCAGGGCTTTGGTGTCAAATGAATACATTTCATATTTTTGTTCGTTTAGATCATACTTGTTTGCGATCTCGTGGATTTGGCGTCAGATACATTTTATAGCAATAAATATTAACTTCAGATGCCAGTCAGCAATCGGAAGCAGTTTTGGTCAAATAAAAACATTTTCTGTTAATATAAAAAAAATTTGAAAAAAGTTGGAAAAATAAATTTAATATTGTTGCATATTTCTGTAAAGTTCAATCATACTTCTTACCGATCTCGTGGATTTGGTGTCAGTTACATTTTATATTAATAAATATTAACTGGCTGCCAGTCAGCAATCTTGGTCAAATAAAAAATAGTGTCAGGGCTTTAGTGTCAAATAAATACATTTCATATTTTGTTCGTTTAGATCATACTTGTTTTAGCGATCTCGTGGATTTAGCGTCAGATACATTTTATATTAATATATAATAACTTCAGATAACAGTCAGCAATCGGAAGCAGTTTGGTCAAATAAAACATTTTCTGTAAATATAAAAAAGTTGTAAAAATATTTAATAATATTGTTGCATATTTCTGTGGGTTCAATCATACTTGTTAGCGATCTCGTGGATTTGGCGTCAGATACATTTTATATTAATAGATATTAACTTCAGATGCCAGTCAGCAATCGGAAGTAGTTTTAGTCAAATAAAAACATTTTCTGTTAATATAAAAAAAACTTGAAAAAATAAATTTAATATTGTTGCATATTTCTGTAGGGTTCAATCATACTTGTTAGCGATCTCGTGGATTTGGCGTCAGACACATTTTATACTAATGAATATTAACTTTGGATGCCAGTCAGCAATCGGAAGCAGTTTTGGTCAAATAAAAACATTTTCTGTTAATATAAAAAAAACTTGGAAAAAAGTTGGAAAAATAAATGTAATATTGTTGCATATTTTTGTAGGGTTCAATCATACTTGTTAGCGATCTCATGGTTTTGGCCTCAGATACACTTTATATTAATACATATTAACTTCAGATAACAGTCAGCAATCGGAAGCAGTTTTGGTCAAATAAAAACATTTTCTGTTAATATAAAAAAAACTTGAAAAAAGTTGGAAAAATAAATTTAATAGTGTTGCATATTTCTATAGAGTTCCATCATATCTGTTTGCGATCTCGTGGATTTGGCGTCAGATACATTTTATACTAATAAATATTAACTTTGGATGCCAGTCAGCAATCGGAAGCAGTTTTGGTCAAATAAAAACATTTTCTGTTAATATAAAAAAAATTTGAAAAAAGTTGGAAAAATAAATTTAATATTGTTGCATATTTCTGTAGAGTTCAATCATACTTCTTAGCGATCTCGTGGATTTGGTGTCAGTTACATTTTATATTAATAAATATTAACTTCAGCTGCCAGTCAGCAATCGGAAGCAGTTTTGGTCAAATAAAAACATTTTCTGTTCATATAAAATAGCTTGAAAATAGTGTCAGGGCTTTAGTGTCAAATAAATACGTTTCATATTTTTGTTCGTTTAGATCATACTTGTTTGCGATCTCGTGGATTTGGCGTCAGATACATTTTATATTAATAAATATTAACTTCAGATGCCAGTCAGCAATCGGAAGCAGTTTTGGTCAAATAAAAACGTTTTCTGTTAATATAAAAAAAACTTGAAAAAAGTTGGAAAAATAAATGTAATATTGTTGCATATTTCTGTAGGGTTCCATCATACTTCTTAGCCATCTCGTGGATTTGGTGTCAGTTACATTTTATATTAATAAATATTAACTTCAGCTGCCAGTCAGCAATCGGAAGCAGTTTTGGTCAAATAAAAACATTTTCTGTTCATATAAAATAGCTTGAAAATAGTGTCAGGGCTTTAGTGTCAAATAAATACATTTCATATTTTTGTTCGTTTAGCTCATACTTGTTTGCGATCTCGTGGATTTGGCGTCAGATACATTTTATATTAATAAATATTAACTTCAGATGCCAGTAAGCAATCGGAAGCAGTTTTGGTCAAATAAAAACATTTTCTATTAATGTAAAAAAAACTTGAAGAAAGTTGGAAAAATAAATTTAATAGTGTTGCATATTTCTATAGAGTTCCATCATATCTGTTTGCGATCTCGTGGATTTGGCGTCAGATACATTTTATATTAATAAATATTAACTTCAGATGCCAGTAAGCAATCGGAAGCAGTTTTGGTCAAATAAAAACATTTTCTGATAATATAAAAAATAGCTTGAAACTGTCCAGACTTTAGTGTCAAAATAAATACATTTCATATTTTGTTAGTTTAGATCCTTACTTGTTTCTTTGATCACCAAATTGGATTTAGCGTCAAGATACATTTTATATTAATACACCTTAATAACTTCGAGATAACAGTCCAGCAATGAAGCAGTTTGGTCAAATGAAAACATTTTCTGTTAATAAAAGAATTCAAAAAGTTGGAAAAATAAATTTAATATTATTTGCATATTTCTGTAGGGTTCAATCATACTTGTTTGCGATCTCGTGGATTTGGCCTGACATACATTTTATATTAGTAAATATTAACTTCGGATACCAGTCAGCAATCGGAAGCAGTTTTGGTCAAATAAAAACATTTTCTGTTAATATAAAAAAAACTTGAAAAAAGTTGGAAAAATAAATTTAATATTGTTGCACATTTCTGTAGGGTTCAATCATACTTGTTAGCGATCTCATGGTTTTGGACTCAGATACATTTTATATTAATAAATATTACCTTCAGATACCAGTCAGCAATCGGAAGCAGTTTTGGACAAATAAAAACATTTTCTGTTCATATAAAATAGCTTGAAAATAGTGTCAGGGCTTTGGTGTCAAATAAATACATTTCATATTTTTGTTCGTTTAGATCATACTTGTTTGCGATCTCGTGGATTTGGCGTCAGATACATTTTATATTAATAAATATTAAATTCAGATGCCAGTCAGCATTCGGAAGCAGTTTTGGTCAAATAAAAACATTTTCTGTTAATATAAAAAAAAAACTTGACAAAAGTTGGAAAAATAAATTTAATAGTGTTGCATATTTCTGTAGTGTTCAATCATACTTCTTAGCGATCTCGTGGATTTGGTCTGACATATATTTTATATTAGTAAATATTAACTTCAGATGCCAGTCAGCAATCGGAAGCAGTTTGTGTCAAATAAAAAACATTTTCTGTTCATATAAAACAGCTTGAAAATAGTGTCAGGGCTTTGGTGTCAAATAAATACATTTCATATTTTTGTTCGTTTAGATCATACTTGTTAGCGATCTCGTGGATTTGGCGTTAGATACATTTTATATTAATAAATATTAACTTCAGATGCCAGTCAGCAATCGGAAGCAGTTTGTGTCAAATAAAAACATTTTCAGTTCATATAAAACAGCTTGAAAATAGTGTCAGGGCTTTGGTGTCAAATAAATACATTTCATATTTTTGTTCGTTTAGATCATACTTGTTTGCGATCTCGTGGATTTGGCGTCAGATACATTTTATATTAATAAATATTAACTTCAGATGGCAGTCAGCATTCGGAAGCAGTTTTGGTCAAATAAAAACATTTTCTGTTAATATAAAAAAAAACTTGAAAAAAGTTGGAAAAATAAATTTAGTAGTGTTCCATATTTCTATACAGTTCCATCATATGTGTTTGCGATCTCGTGGATTTGTCGTCAGATACATTTTATATTAACAAATATTAACTTCAGATACCAGTCAGCAATCGGAAGCAGTTTTGGTCAAATAAAAACATTTTCTGTTCATATAAAACAGCTTGAAAATAGTGTCAGGGCTTTGGTGTCAAATGAATACATTTCATATTTTTGTTCGTTTAGATCATACTTGTTTGCGATCTCGTGGATTTGGCGTCAGATACATTTTATATTAATAAATATTAACTTCAGATGCCAGTCAGCAATCGGAAGCAGTTTTGGTCAAATAAAAACATTTTCTGTTAATGTAAAAAAACTTGAAAAAATAAGTTTAATATTGTTGCATATTTCTGTAGGGTTCAATCCTTACTTGTTAGCGATCGTGGTTTTGGCCTCAGATACATTTATATTAATATATATTAACTTAAGATGCCAGTCAGCAATCGGAAGCAGTTTTAGTCAAATAAAAACATTTTCTGTTAATATAAAAAAAACTTGAAAAAAGTTGGAAAAATAAATTTAATAGTGTTGCATATTTCTATAGAGTTCCATCATATCTGTTTGCGATCTCGTGGTTTTGGCCTCAGATACATTTTATATTAATATATATTAACTTCAGATAACAGCATTGGAAGCAGTTTGGTCAAATCAAAGCATTTTCTGTTAATATAAAAAACTTGAAAAAGTTAAGGAAAAATAAATTTAGTAGTGTTCCATATTTCCTATACAGTTCCATCATATGTGTTTTCGCGATCTTCGTGGATTTGTGATCAGATACATTTTATATTAATAAATATTAACTGGCGGATACCAGTCAACTTAATCGGAAGCAGTTTGGTCAAATAAAACATTTTCTGTGTTCATATAAAACAGCTTGAAAATAGTGTCAGGGCTTTGAATTGTCAAATAAATACATTTCATATTTTTGTTAGTTTTAGATCATACTTGTTTTGCGATCTAGTGGATTTGGCGTCAGATACATTTTATATTAATAAATATTAACTTCAGATGCCAGTCCCAGTAATCGGAAGCAGTTTTGGTCAAATAAAAACATTTTCTGTTCATATAAAATAGCTTGAAAATAGTGTCAGTGCTTTAGTGTCAAATAAATACATTTCATATTTTTGTTCGTTTAGATCATACTTGTTTGCGATCTCGTGGATTTGGCGTCAGATACATTTTATATTAATAAATATTAACTTCAGGTGCCAGTAAGCAATCGGAAGCAGTTTTGGTCAAATAAAAACATTTTCTGTAAATATAAAAAAAAGTTGTAAAAATAAATTTAATATTGTTGCATATTTCTGTAGGGTTCAATCATACTTGTTAGCGATCTGGTGGTTTTGGCCTCAGATACATTTTATATTAATATATATTAACTTCAGATAACAGTCAGCAATCGGAAGCAGTTTTGGTCAAATAAAAACATTTTCTGTTAATGTTAAAAAAAGCTTGAAAAAAGTTGGAAAAATAAATTTAATATTGTTGCATATTTCTGTAGGGTTCAATCATACTTCTTAGCGATCTCGTGGATTTGGCGTCAGATACATTTTATATTAATAAATATTAACTTCAGATTCCAGTCAGCAATCGGAAGCAGTTTTCGTCAAATAAAAACATTTTCTGTTAATATAAAAAAAAACTTGAAAAAATTGGAAAAATAAATTTAACATTGTTGTATATTTTTGTACGGTTCAATCATATTTGTTACCGATCTCATGGATTTGACCTGAGATATATTTTATATTAATAAATATTAACTTCAGATGCCAGTCAGCAATCGCAAGCAGTTTGTGTCAAATAAAAGCATTTTCTGTTCATATAAAACAGCTTGAAAATAGTGTTAGGGCTTAGGTGTCAAATAAATACATTTCATATTTTTGTTGGTTTATATCATACTTGTTTGCGATCTCGTGGATTTGTCGTCAGATACATTTTATATTAATAAATATTAACTTCAGATTCCAGTCAGCAATCGCAAGCAGTTTGTGTCAAATAAAAACATTTTCTGTTCATATAAAACAGCTTGAAAATAGTGTCAGGGCTTTGGTGTCAAATAAATACATTTCATATTTTTGTTCGTTTAGATCATACTTGTTTCCGATCTCGTGGATTTGGCGTCAGATACATTTTATATTAATAAATATTAACTTCAGATGCCAGTCAGTAATCGGAAGCAGTTTTGGTCAAATAAAAACATTTTCTGTTCATATAAAATAGCTTGAAAATAGTGTCAGTGCTTTAGTGTCAAATAAATACATTTCATATTTTTGTTCGTTTAGATCATACTTGTTTGCGATCTCGTGGATTTGGCGTCAGATACATTTTATATTAATAAATATTAACTTCAGGTGCCAGTAAGCAATCGGAAGCAGTTTTGGTCAAATAAAAACATTTTCTGTTCATATAAAAAAGTTGTAAAAATAAAATTTAATATTGTTGCATATTTCTGTAGAGGTTCAATCCTTACTTTTTTGCGATCTCGTGGATTTGGCGTCAGATACATTTTATATTAATAAATATTAACTTCAGATGCCAGTCAGCAATCGGAAGCAGTTTTGGTCAAATAAAAACATTTTCTGTTAATATAAAAAAAACTTGAAAAAAGTTGGAAAAATAAATTTAATATTATTGCATATTTCTGTAGGGTTCAATCATGCTTGTTAGCGATCTCGTGGATTTGGCGTCAGATACATTTTATATTAATAAATATTAACTTCAGATGCCAGTAAGCAATCGTAAGCAGTTTTGGTCAAATAAACACATTTTCTGTTCATATAAAACAGCTTGAAAATAGTGTCAGGGCTTTGGTGTCAAATGAATACATTTCATATTTTTGTTCGTTTAGATCATACTTGTTTGCGATCTCGTGGATTTGGCGTCAGATACATTTTATATTAATATATATTAACTTCAGATAACAGTCAGCAATCGGAAGCAGTTTTGGTCAAATAAAAACATTTTCTGTTAATATAAAAAAAACTTGAAAAAAGTTGGAAAAATAAATTTAATATTGTTGCATATTTCTGTAGGGTTCAATCATACTTCTTAGCGATCTCGTGGATTTGGCGTCAGATACATTTTATATTAATAAATATTAACTTCAGATGCTACTAAGCAATCGGAAGCAGTTTTGGTCAAATAAAAACATTTTCTGTTAATATAAAAAAAATTTTCAAAAAAGTTGGAAAAATAAATTTAATATTGTTGCATATTTCTGTAGGGTTCAATCATACTTGTTAGCGATCTCGTGGATTTGGTCTGACATATATTTTATATTAATAAATATTAACTTCAGATGCCAGTCAGCATTCGGAAGCAGTTTTGGTCAAATAAAAACATTTTCTGTTAATATAAAAAAAACTTGGAAAAAAGTTGTAAAAATAAATGTAATATTGTTGCATATTTTTGTAGGGTTCAATCATACTTGTTAGCGATCTCATGGTTTTGGCCTCAGATACATTTTATATTAATACATATTAACTTCAGATAACAGTCAGCAATCGGAAGCAGTTTTGGTCAAATAAAAACATTTTCTGTTCATATGAAAAAACTTGGAAAAAAGTTGGAAAAATAAATGTAATATTGTTGCATATTTTTGTAGGGTTCAATCATACTTGTTAGCGATCTCATGGTTTTGGCCTCAGATACATTTTATATTAATACATATTAACTTCAGATAACAGTCAGCAATCGGAAGCAGTTTTGGTCAAATAAAAACATTTTCTGTTCATATGAAACAACTTGAAAATAGTGTCAGGGCCTTGGTGTCAAATAAATACATTTCATATTTTTGTTCGTTTAGATCATACTCGTTTGCGATGTCGTGGATTTGGCGTCAGATACATTTTATATTAATAAATATTAACTTCAGATGCCAGTCAGTATTCGGAAGCAGTTTTTGTCAAATAAAAACATTTTCTGTCAATATAAAAAAAACTTAAAAAAAAGTTGGAAAAATAAATTTAATATTGTTGCATATTTCTGTAGGGTTCAATCATACTTCTTAGCGATCTCATGGTTTTGGCCTCAGATACATTTTATAGTAATAGATATAAACTTCAGATGCCAGTAAGCATGCGGAAGCAGTTTTGGTCAAATAAAAACATTTTCTGTTAATATAAAA
>VONZ01003986.1:0-14096 GCA_012976165.1 Labeo catla | reverse complement strand
AAAGGAAATAGAAACTTGTATTCATGTGTCTTGTGTTGCTTCAATTCATCAGGTTTATGTGAATGGTAAAGAGCTGGAAACATTCAAGCACCGTATACCACTGGATAAAGTGTCAGCGTTCAATATCAATGGAGATGTTGCTGTGAACCTTTCTGGCTTCATACAAGTAAGTTACTTTTCTACTGCTGAAAGAATTTTGCAGCATGGATGATACTGCTCTGGAATCCAGTGAGAATGATTTGGACGAGAAGAGATTCTAAAGTCATTTTTTTCTCTGTTCCCTCATTAGAACTGGAGTGCATCTTTACTTCCTAGAAAAGTTACAACAAAAATCACCAGTCTGGGCAGCTCATATGGGGAACTTTCCACCTTAAAATCAGAGATCTCGCAGCCAGTCCAAAACCCTGTGAGTGACCAATCTTTCCAGTAACTTTTAAAAGCACAACAAATTGCAAGCATCTAATGAAAAAGCTGTGCATGAGAGCTGATTCACCCAAAAGCAATTGTATCACCACAGTTTCAAGATTGTGATAACCATTTTAAACATTCCCATTTGTTGAGATCAAATCCTGCCTTAAGAATCTGGTTAATATATGCTGAAGCCTATTTACTTGTGTTCACTGCAGAATCTTCCTTATGTGGGCAAAATTTCTGGAGGACTGAGAGAAGGCATGGCCTTGTACTTACAGGGAGTTATTCCTACTAATGCTGACCGGTAAGGATTTTTTTTTTTTTTTTGCACAGTTTTGGGAAAATGGACATAAACATTTTGGTTTGGGTGCTTAAACACAATCCAACTTCTGTACAGGTTTGAAGTAAATTTCAAGACTGGGCAGTCCGGCAATGATGACATTGCTTTCCACTTCAACCCTCGAATGGACCAGAAGGTGGTCATGAACAGCTTTAGGAACGGAGGATGGGAGGCAGAGGAAAGTGTCTCTGACAACCCCTTTAAAAAAGGAGAAGCTTTTGAGATGTTCACTCTCATCAGATCTGAAGGATATCAGGTACAAGTTTTGAGAATGAGACTCACTGTGCCCCTAAAAGGAAATAGAAACTTGTATTCATGTGTCTTTTGTTGCTTCAATTCATCAGGTTTATGTGAATGGTAAAGAGCTGGAAACATTCAAGCACCGTATACCACTGGATAAAGTGTCAGCGTTCAATATCAATGGAGATGTTGCTGTGAACCTTTCTGGCTTCATACAAGTAAGTTACTTTTCTACTGCTGAAAGAATTTTGCAGCATGGATGATACTGCTCTGGAATCCAGTTAGAATGATTTGGACGAGAAGAGATTCTAAAGTCATTTTTTTCTCTGTTCCCTCATTAGAACTGGAGTGCATCTTTACTTCCTAGAAAAGTTACAACAAAAATCACCAGTCTGGGCAGCTCATATGGGGAACTTTCCACCTTAAAATCAGAGATCTCGCAGCCAGTCCAAAACCCTGTGAGTGACCAATCTTTCCAGTAACTTTTAAAAGCACAACAAATTGCAAGCATCTAATGAAAAAGCTGTGCATGAGAGCTGATTCACCCAAAAGCAATTGTATCACCACAGTTTCAAGATTGTGATAACCATTTTAAACATTCCAATTTGTTGAGGTCAAATCCTGCCTTAAGAATCTGGTTAATATATGCTGAAGCCTATTTACTTGTGTTCACTGCAGAATCTTCCTTATGTGGGCAAAATTTCTGGAGGACTGAGAGAAGGCATGGCCTTGTACTTACAGGGAGTTATTCCTACTAATGCTGACCGGTAAGGATTTTTTTTTTTTTTTTGCACAGTTTTGGGAAAATGGACATAAACATTTTGGTTTGGGTGCTTAAACACAATCCAACTTCTGTACAGGTTTGAAGTAAATTTCAAGACTGGGCAGTCCGGCAATGATGACATTGCTTTCCACTTCAACCCTCGAATGGACCAGAAGGTGGTCATGAACAGCTTCAGGAACGGAGGATGGGAGGCAGAGGAAACTGTCTCTGACAACCCCTTTAAAAAAGGAGAAGCTTTTGAGATGTTCACTCTCATCAGATCTGAAGGATATCAGGTACAAGTTTTGAGAATGAGACTCACTGCGCCTCTAAAAGGAAATAGAAACTTGTATTCATGTGTCTTGTGTTGCTTCAATTCATCAGGTTTATGTGAATGGTAAAGAGCTGGAAACATTCAAGCACCGTATACCACTGGATAAAGTGTCCGCTTTCAATATCAATGGAGATGTTGCTGTTAACCTTTGTGGTTTCATACAAGTAAGTTACTTTTCTACTGCTGAAAGAATTTTGCAGCATGGATGATACTGCTCTGGAATCCAGTGAGAATGATTTGGACGAGAAGAGATTCTAAAGTCATTTTTTTCTCTGTTCCCTCATTAGAACTGGAGTGCATCTTTACTTCCTACAAAAGTTACAACAGAAATCACCAGTCTGGGCAGCTCATACGGGGAACTTTCCACCTTAAAATCAGAGATCTCGCAGCCAGTCCAAAACCCTGTGAGTGACCAATCTTTCCAGTAACTTTTAAAAGCACAACAAATTGCAAGCATCTAATGAAAAAGCTGTGCATGAGAGCTGATCCACCCAAAAGCAGTTGTATCACCACAGTTTCAAGATTGTGATAACCATTTTAAACATTCCCATTTGTTGAGGTCAAATCCTGCCTTAAGAATCTGGTTAATATATGCTGAAGCCTATTTACTTGTGTTCACTGCAGAATCTTCCTTATGTGGGCAAAATTTCTGGAGGACTGAGAGAAGGCATGGCCTTGTACTTACAGGGAGTTATTCCTACTAATGCTGACCGGTAAGGATTTTTTTTTTTTTTTTGCACAGTTTTGGGAAAATGGACATAAACATTTTGGTTTGGGTGCTTAAACACAATCCAACTTCTGTACAGGTTTGAAGTAAATTTCAAGACTGGGCAGTCCGGCAATGATGACATTGCTTTCCACTTCAACCCTCGAATGGACCAGAAGGTGGTCATGAACAGCTTCAGGAACGGAGGATGGGAGGCAGAGGAAAGTGTCTCTGACAACCCCTTTAAAAGAGGAGAAGCTTTTGAGATGTTCACTCTCATCAGATCTAAAGGATATCAGGTACAAGTTTTGAGAATGAGACTCACTGCGCCCCTAAAAGGAAACAGAAACTTGTATTCATGTGTCTTGTGTTGCTTCAATTCATCAGGTTTATGTGAATGGTAAAGAGCTGGAAACATTCAAGCACCGTATACCACTGGATAAAGTGTCAGCGTTCAATATCAATGGAGATGTTGCTGTGAACCTTTCTGGCTTCATACAAGTAAGTTACTTTTCTACTGCTGAAAGAATTTTGCAGCATGGATGATACTGCTCTGGAATCCAGTGAGAATGATTTGGACGAGAAGAGATTCTAAAGTCATTTTTGTCTCTGTTCCCTCATTAGAACTGGAGTGCATCTTTACTTCCTAGAAAAGTTACAACAAAAATCACCAGTCTGGGCAGCTCATATGGGGAACTTTCCACCTTAAAATCAGAGATCTCGCAGCCAGTCCAAAACCCTGTGAGTGACCAATCTTTCCAGTAACTTTTAAAAGAACAACAAATTGCAAGCATCTAATGAAAAAGCTGTGCATGAGAGCTGATTCACCCAAAAGCAATTGTATCACCACAGTTTCAAGATTGTGATAACCATTTTAAACATTTCCATTTGTTGAGGTCAAATCCTGCCTTAAGAATCTGGTTAATATATGCTGAAGCCTATTTACTTGTGTTCACTGCAGAATCTTCCTTATGTGGGCAAAATTTCTGGAGGACTGAGAGAAGGCATGGCCTTGTACTTACAGGGAGTTATTCCTACTAATGCTGACCGGTAAGGATTTTTTTTTTTTTTTTGCACAGTTTTGGGAAAATGGACATAAACATTTTGGTTTGGGTGCTTAAACACAATCCAACTTCTGTACAGGTTTGAAGTAAATTTCAAGACTGGGCAGTCCGGCAATGATGACATTGCTTTCCACTTCAACCCTCGAATGGACCAGAAGGTGGTCATGAACAGCTTCAGGAACGGAGGATGGGAGGCAGAGGAAAGTGTCTCTGACAACCCCTTTAAAAGAGGAGAAGCTTTTGAGATGTTCACTCTCATCAGATCTAAAGGATATCAGGTACAAGTTTTGAGAATGAGACTCACTGCGCCCCTAAAAGGAAATAGAAACTTGTATTCATGTGTCTTGTGTTGCTTCAATTCATCAGGTTTATGTGAATGGTAAAGAGCTGGAAACATTCAAGCACCGTATACCACTGGAAAAAGTGTCAACGTTAAATATCAATGGAGATGTTGCTGTGAACCTTTCTGGCTTCATACAAGTAAGTTACTTTTCTACTGCTGAAAGAATTTTGCAGCATGGATGATACTGCTCTGGAATCCAGTGAGAATGATTTGGACGAGAAGAGATTCTAAAGTCATTTTTTTCTCTGTTCCCTCATTAGAACTGGAGTGCATCTTTACTTCCTACAAAAGTTACAACAAAAATCACCAGTCTGGGCAGCTCATATGGGGAACTTTCCACCTTAAAATCAGAGATCTCGCAGCCAGTCCAAAACCCTGTGAGTGACCAATCTTTCCAGTAACTTTTAAAAGCACAACAAATTGCAAGCATCTAATGAAAAAGCTGTGCATGAGAGCTGATTCACCCAAAAGCAATTGTATCACCACAGTTTCAAGATTGTGATAACCATTTTAAACATTCCCATTTGTTGAGGTCAAATCCTGCCTTAAGAATCTGGTTAATATATGCTGAAGCCTATTTAAGCGCTGATTTCCTGCTGCAGAATCTTCCCTTATGTGGAGCAAGACTCTGGAGGAGGACTGAGAAAGGCATGGCCTTGTACAGGGGAGTTATTCCTACTAATACTGACCATTTAAGGATTTTTTTTTGCACAGTTTTGGGAAAATGGACATAAACATTTTGGTTTGGGTGCTTAAACACAATCCAACTTCTGTACAGGTTTGAAGTAAATTTCAAGACTGGGCAGTCCGGCAATGATGACATTGCTTTCCACTTCAACCCTCGAATGGACCAGAAGGTGGTCATGAACAGCTTCAGGAACGGAGGATGGGAGGCAGAGGAAAGTGTCTCTGACAACCCCTTTAAAAGAGGAGAAGCTTTTGAGATGTTCACTCTCATCAGATCTAAAGGATATCAGGTACAAGTTTTGAGAATGAGACTCACTGCGCCCCTAAAAGGAAACAGAAACTTGTATTCATGTGTCTTGTGTTGCTTCAATTCATCAGGTTTATGTGAATGGTAAAGAGCTGGAAACATTCAAGCACCGTATACCACTGGATAAAGTGTCAGCGTTCAATATCAATGGAGATGTTGCTGTGAACCTTTCTGGCTTCATACAAGTAAGTTACTTTTCTACTGCTGAAAGAATTTTGCAGCATGGATGATACTGCTCTGGAATCCAGTGAGAATGATTTGGACGAGAAGAGATTCTAAAGTCATTTTTTTCTCTGTTCCCTCATTAGAACTGGAGTGCATCTTTACTTCCTAGAAAAGTTACAACAAAAATCACCAGGCTGGGCAGCTCATATGGGGAACTTTCCACCTTAAAATCAGAGATCTCGCAGCCAGTCCAAAACCCTGTGAGTGACCAATCTTTCCAGTAACTTTTAAAAGAACAACAAATTGCAAGCATCTAATGAAAAAGCTGTGCATGAGAGCTGATTCACCCAAAAGCAATTGTATCACCACAGTTTCAAGATTGTGATAACCATTTTAAACATTCCAATTTGTTGAGGTCAAATCCTGCCTTAAGAATCTGGTTAATATATGCTGAAGCCTATTTACTTGTGTTCACTGCAGAATCTTCCTTATGTGGGCAAAATTTCTGGAGGACTGAGAGAAGGCATGGCCTTGTACTTACAGGGAGTTATTCCTACTAATGCTGACCGGTAAGGATTTTTTTTTTTTTTTTGCACAGTTTTGGGAAAATGGACATAAACATTTTGGTTTGGGTGCTTAAACACAATCCAACTTCTGTACAGGTTTGAAGTAAATTTCAAGACTGGGCAGTCCGGCAATGATGACATTGCTTTCCACTTCAACCCTCGAATGGACCAGAAGGTGGTCATGAACAGCTTCAGGAACGGAGGATGGGAGGCAGAGGAAACTGTCTCTGACAACCCCTTTAAAAAAGGAGAAGCTTTTGAGATGTTCACTCTCATCAGATCTGAAGGATATCAGGTACAAGTTTTGAGAATGAGACTCACTGCGCCTCTAAAAGGAAATAGAAACTTGTATTCATGTGTCTTGTGTTGCTTCAATTCATCAGGTTTATGTGAATGGTAAAGAGCTGGAACATTCAAGCACCGTGATAAATTAATTGATAAAGTGTCAGCGTCATCAATGGAGATGTTGCTTTCGTGAACCTTGTGGTTTCCATACAAGTGGTGCTACTTTTTCTACTGTTGAAAGAATTTTGCAGCATGGATGATAATTGCTCTTGGAATCCAGGAAATGATTTGGACGAGAAGAGATTCTAAAGCTTCATTTTTTCTGTTCCCTCATTAGAACTGGAGTGCATCTTACTTCCTGTGAAAAGTTACAAATTAAAAATCACCCAGTCTGCAGCCTATATGGGAACTTTCCACCTTAAAATCAGAGATCTCAAGAGCCAGTCCAAAACCCTGTGGAGGACCAATCTTTTCCAGTAACTTTAAAAAGCACAACAAAATTGCAAGCATCTAATGAAAAGCTGTGCATGAGGAGCTGATTCAATCTAAAAGCAATTGTATCACCACAGTTTCAAGATTGTGACAAATCCATTTTAAACATTCCCATTTGTTGAGGTCAAATCCTGCCTTAAGAATCTGGTTAATATATGCTGAAGCCTATTTACTTGTGTTCACTGCAGAATCTTCCTTATGTGGGCAAAATTTCTGGAGGACTGAGAGAAGGCATGGCCTTGTACTTACAGGGAGTTATTCCTACTAATGCTGACCGGTAAGGATTTTTTTTTTTTTTTTGCACAGTTTTGGGAAAATGGACATAAACATTTTGGTTTGGGTGCTTAAACACAATCCAACTTCTGTACAGGTTTGAAGTAAATTTCAAGACTGGGCAGTCCGGCAATGATGACATTGCTTTCCACTTCAACCCTCGAATGGACCAGAAGGTGGTCATGAACAGCTTCAGGAACGGAGGATGGGAGGCAGAGGAAAGTGTCTCTGACAACCCCTTTAAAAGAGGAGAAGCTTTTGAGATGTTCACTCTCATCAGATCTAAAGGATATCAGGTACAAGTTTTGAGAATGAGACTCACTGCGCCCCTAAAAGGAAACAGAAACTTGTATTCATGTGTCTTGTGTTGCTTCAATTCATCAGGTTTATGTGAATGGTAAAGAGCTGGAAACATTCAAGCACCGTATACCACTGGATAAAGTGTCAGCGTTCAATATCAATGGAGATGTTGCTGTGAACCTTTCTGGCTTCATACAAGTAAGTTACTTTTCTACTGCTGAAAGAATTTTGCAGCATGGATGATACTGCTCTGGAATCCAGTGAGAATGATTTGGACGAGAAGAGATTCTAAAGTCATTTTTGTCTCTGTTCCCTCATTAGAACTGGAGTGCATCTTTACTTCCTAGAAAAGTTACAACAAAAATCACCAGTCTGGGCAGCTCATATGGGGAACTTTCCACCTTAAAATCAGAGATCTCGCAGCCAGTCCAAAACCCTGTGAGTGACCAATCTTTCCAGTAACTTTTAAAAGCACAACAAATTGCAAGCATCTAATGAAAAAGCTGTGCATGAGAGCTGATTCACCCAAAAGCAATTGTATCACCACAGTTTCAAGATTGTGATAACCATTTTAAACATTTCCATTTGTTGAGGTCAAATCCTGCCTTAAGAATCTGGTTAATATATGCTGAAGCCTATTTACTTGTGTTCACTGCAGAATCTTCCTTATGTGGGCAAAATTTCTGGAGGACTGAGAGAAGGCATGGCCTTGTACTTACAGGGAGTTATTCCTACTAATGCTGACCGGTAAGGATTTTTTTTTTTTTTTTGCACAGTTTTGGGAAAATGGACATAAACATTTTGGTTTGGGTGCTTAAACACAATCCAACTTCTGTACAGGTTTGAAGTAAATTTCAAGACTGGGCAGTCCGGCAATGATGACATTGCTTTCCACTTCAACCCTCGAATGGACCAGAAGGTGGTCATGAACAGCTTCAGGAACGGAGGATGGGAGGCAGAGGAAAGTGTCTCTGACAACCCCTTTAAAAGAGGAGAAGCTTTTGAGATGTTCACTCTCATCAGATCTAAAGGATATCAGGTACAAGTTTTGAGAATGAGACTCACTGCGCCCCTAAAAGGAAACAGAAACTTGTATTCATGTGTCTTGTGTTGCTTCAATTCATCAGGTTTATGTGAATGGTAAAGAGCTGGAAACATTCAAGCACCGTATACCACTGGATAAAGTGTCAGCGTTCAATATCAATGGAGATGTTGCTGTGAACCTTTCTGGCTTCATACAAGTAAGTTACTTTTCTACTGCTGAAAGAATTTTGCAGCATGGATGATACTGCTCTGGAATCCAGTGAGAATGATTTGGACGAGAAGAGATTCTAAAGTCATTTTTTTTTCTGTTCCCTCATTAGAACTGGAGTGCATCTTTACTTCCTAGAAAAGTTACAACAAAAATCACCAGTCTGGGCAGCTCATATGGGGAACTTTCCACCTTAAAATCAGAGATCTCGCAGCCAGTCCAAAACCCTGTGAGTGACCAATCTTTCCAGTAACTTTTAAAAGCACAACAAATTGCAAGCATCTAATGAAAAAGCTGTGCATGAGAGCTGATTCACCCAAAAGCAATTGTATCACCACAGTTTCAAGATTGTGATAACCATTTTAAACATTCCCATTTGTTGAGATCAAATCCTGCCTTAAGAATCTGGTTAATATATGCTGAAGCCTATTTACTTGTGTTCACTGCAGAATCTTCCTTATGTGGGCAAAATTTCTGGAGGACTGAGAGAAGGCATGGCGTTGTACTTACAGGGAGTTATTCCTACTAATGCTGACCGGTAAGGATTTGTTTTTTTTTTTTTTGCACAGTTTTGGGAAAATGGACATAAACATTTTGGTTTGGGTGCTTAAACACAATCCAACTTCTGTACAGGTTTGAAGTAAATTTCAAGACTGGGCAGTCCGGCAATGATGACATTGCTTTCCACTTCAACCCTCGAATGGACCAGAAGGTGGTCATGAACAGCTTCAGGAACGGAGGATGGGAGGCAGAGGAAACTGTCTCTGACAACCCCTTTAAAAAAGGAGAAGCTTTTGAGATGTTCACTCTCATCAGATCTGAAGGATATCAGGTACAAGTTTTGAGAATGAGACTCACTGCGCCTCTAAAAGGAAATAGAAACTTGTATTCATGTGTCTTGTGTTGCTTCAATTCATCAGGTTTATGTGAATGGTAAAGAGCTGGAAACATTCAAGCACCGTATACCACTGGAAAAAGTGTCAACGTTAAATATCAATGGAGATGTTGCTGTGAACCTTTCTGGCTTCATACAAGTAAGTTACTTTTCTACTGCTGAAAGTATTTTGCAGCATAGATGATACTGCCGTGGAATCCAGTGAGAATGATTTGGACGAGAAGAGATTCTAAAGTCATTTTTTTTTCTCTGTTCTCTCATTAGAACTGGAGCGCATCTTTACTTCCTACAAAAGTTACAACAAAAATCACCAGTCTGGGCAGCTCATACGGGGAACTTTCCACCTTAAAATCAGAGATCTCGCAGCCAGTCCAAAACCCTGTGAGTGACTAATCTTTTCCAGTAACTTCTGAAAGCACAACAAATTGCAAGCATCTAATGAAAAAGCTGTGCATGAGAGCTGATTCACCCAAAAGCAATTGTATCACCACAGTTTCAAGATTGTGATAACCATTTTAAACATTCCCATTTGTTGAGGTCAAATCCTGCCTTAAGAATCTGGTTAATATATGCTGAAGCCTATTTACTTGTGTTCACTGCAGAATCTTCCTTATGTGGGCAAAATTTCTGGAGGACTGAGAGAAGGCATGGCCTTGTACTTACAGGGAGTTATTCCTACTAATGCTGACCGGTAAGGATTTTTTTTTTTTTTTTGCACAGTTTTGGGAAAATGGACATAAACATTTTGGTTTGGGTGCTTAAACACAATCCAACTTCTGTACAGGTTTGAAGTAAATTTCAAGACTGGGCAGTCCGGCAATGATGACATTGCTTTCCACTTCAACCCTCGAATGGACCAGAAGGTGGTCATGAACAGCTTCAGGAACGGAGGATGGGAGGCAGAGGAAAGTGTCTCTGACAACCCCTTTAAAAGAGGAGAAGCTTTTGAGATGTTCACTCTCATCAGATCTAAAGGATATCAGGTACAAGTTTTGAGAATGAGACTCACTGCGCCCCTAAAAGGAAACAGAAACTTGTATTCATGTGTCTTGTGTTGCTTCAATTCATCAGGTTTATGTGAATGGTAAAGAGCTGGAAACATTCAAGCACCGTATACCACTGGATAAAGTGTCAGCGTTCAATATCAATGGAGATGTTGCTGTGAACCTTTCTGGCTTCATACAAGTAAGTTACTTTTCTACTGCTGAAAGAATTTTGCAGCATGGATGATACTGCTCTGGAATCCAGTGAGAATGATTTGGACGAGAAGAGATTCTAAAGTCATTTTTGTCTCTGTTCCCTCATTAGAACTGGAGTGCATCTTTACTTCCTAGAAAAGTTACAACAAAAATCACCAGTCTGGGCAGCTCATATGGGGAACTTTCCACCTTAAAATCAGAGATCTCGCAGCCAGTCCAAACCCCTGTGAGTGACCAATCTTTCCAGTAACTTTTAAAAGCACAACAAATTGCAAGCATCTAATGAAAAAGCTGTGCATGAGAGCTGATTCACACAAAAGCAATTGTATCACCACAGTTTCAAGATTGTGATAACCATTTTTACGCTTATTCCATTTGTTGAGGTCGTCCTGCCCTTGGGAATCTGAGGATTTAATATACTGAAGCCTATTTACTTGTGTTCCTGCAGAATCTTCCTTATGTAGGCAAAATTTCTGGAGGACTAAAGGCATAGCCTTAGCCACTTACAGAGGAGTTATTTCTTTTAATGCTGACCAGTAGATTTTTTTTTTTTTTTTTTGCACAGTTTTGGGAAAATGGACATAAACATTTTGGTTTGGGTGCTTAAACACAATCCAACTAATGTACAGGTTTGAAGTAAATTTCAAGACTGGGCAGTCCGGCAATGATGACATTTGCTCCACTTCAACCCTCAGAATGGACCAGAAGGTGGTCATGAACAGCCTTCAGGAACGGAGGATGGGAGGCAGAGGAAAGTGTATACAGCAACCCCTTTGAGGAGAAGCTTTTTGAGATGTTCACTCTCATCAGTCTAAAAGGGATATCAGGTACAAAGTTTGAGAGAATGAGACTCACTTTCTGCGCCCCTAAAAGGAAACAAGAAACTTGTATTCATGTGTCTTGTGTTGCTTCCAATTCAGCGTTCAATATCCAATGGAGATGTTGCTGTAGGAACCTTTCTGGCTTCGCCTGAAGTAAAAAGTTACTTTTCTACTGCTGAAAGAATTTTGCAGCATGGATGATACTGCTCTGGAATCCAGTGAGAATGATTTGGACGAGAAGAGATTCTAAAGTCATTTTTTTCTCTGTTCCCTCATTAGAACTGGAGTGCATCTTTACTTCCTACAAAAGTTACAACAAAAATCACCAGTCTGGGCAGCTCATATGGGGAACTTTCCACCTTAAAATCAGAGATCTCGCAGCCAGTCCAAAACCCTGTGAGTGACCAATCTTTCCAGTAACTTTTAAAAGCACAACAAATTGCAAGCATCTAATGAAAAAGCTGTGCATGAGAGCTGATTCACCCAAAAGCAATTGTATCACCACAGTTTCAAGATTGTGATAACCATTTTAAACATTTCCATTTGTTGAGGTCAAATCCTGCCTTAAGAATCTGGTTAATATATGCTGAAGCCTATTTACTTGTGTTCACTGCAGAATCTTCCTTATGTGGGCAAAATTTCTGGAGGACTGAGAGAAGGCATGGCCTTGTACTTACAGGGAGTTATTCCTACTAATGCTGACCGGTAAGGATTTTTTTTTTTTTTTTGCACAGTTTTGGGAAAATGGACATAAACATTTTGGTTTGGGTGCTTAAACACAATCCAACTTCTGTACAGGTTTGAAGTAAATTTCAAGACTGGGCAGTCCGGCAATGATGACATTGCTTTCCACTTCAACCCTCGAATGGACCAGAAGGTGGTCATGAACAGCTTCAGGAACGGAGGATGGGAGGCAGAGGAAAGTGTCTCTGACAACCCCTTTAAAAGAGGAGAATCTTTTGAGATGTTCACTCTCATCAGATCTAAAGGATATCAGGTACAAGTTTTGAGAATGAGACTCACTGCGCCCCTAAAAGGAAATAGAAACTTGTATTCATGTGTCTTGTGTTGCTTCAATTCATCAGGTTTATGTGAATGGTAAAGAGCTGGAAACATTCAAGCACCGTATACCACTGGATAAAGTGTCAGCGTTCAATATCAATGGAGATGTTGCTGTGAACCTTTGTGGTTTCATACAAGTAAGTTACTTTTCTACTGCTGAAAGAATTTTGCAGCATGGATGATACTGCTCTGGAATCCAGTGAGAATGATTTGGACGAGAAGAGATTCTAAAGTCATTTTTGTCTCTGTTCCCTCATTAGAACTGGAGTGCATCTTTACTTCCTAGAAAAGTTACAACAAAAATCACCAGTCTGGGCAGCTCATATGGGGAACTTTCCACCTTAAAATCAGAGATCTCGCAGCCAGTCCAAAACCCTGTGAGTGACCAATCTTTCCAGTAACTTTTAAAAGCACAACAAATTGCAAGCATCTAATGAAAAAGCTGTGCATGAGAGCTGATTCACCCAAAAGCAATTGTATCACCACAGTTTCAAGATTGTGATAACCATTTTAAACATTCCCATTTGTTGAGGTCAAATCCTGCCTTAAGAATCTGGTTAATATATGCTGAAGCCTATTTACTTGTGTTCACTGCAGAATCTTCCTTATGTGGGCAAAATTTCTGGAGGACTGAGAGAAGGCATGGCCTTGTACTTACAGGGAGTTATTCCTACTAATGCTGACCGGTAAGGATTTTTTTTTTTTTTTTGCACAGTTTTGGGAAAATGGACATAAACATTTTGGTTTGGGTGCTTAAACACAATCCAACTTCTGTACAGGTTTGAAGTAAATTTCAAGACTGGGCAGTCCGGCAATGATGACATTGCTTTCCACTTCAACCCTCGAATGGACCAGAAGGTGGTCATGAACAGCTTCAGGAACGGAGGATGGGAGGCAGAGGAAACTGTCTCTGACAACCCCTTTAAAAAAGGAGAAGCTTTTGAGATGTTCACTCTCATCAGATCTGAAGGATATCAGGTACAAGTTTTGAGAATGAGACTCACTGCGCCCCTAAAAGGAAATAGAAACTTGTATTCATGTGTCTTGTGTTGCTTCAATTCATCAGGTTTATGTGAATGGTAAAGAGCTGGAAACATTCAAGCACCGTATACCACTGGAAAAAGTGTCAACGTTAAATATCAATGGAGATGTTGCTGTGAACCTTTCTGGCTTCATACAAGTAAGTTACTTTTCTACTGCTGAAAGTATTTTGCAGCATAGATGATACTGCCGTGGAATCCAGTGAGAATGATTTGGACGAGAAGAGATTCTAAAGTCATTTTTTTTTCTCTGTTCTCTCATTAGAACTGGAGCGCATCTTTACTTCCTACAAAAGTTACAACAAAAATCACCAGTCTGGGCAGCTCATACGGGGAACTTTCCACCTTAAAATCAGAGATCTCGCAGCCAGTCCAAAACCCTGTGAGTGACTAATCTTTTCCAGTAACTTCTGAAAGCACAACAAATTGCAAGCATCTAATGAAAAAGCTGTGCATGAGAGCTGATTCACCCAAGAGCAATTGTATCACCACAGTTTCAAGATTGTGATAACCATTTTAAACATTCCCATCTGTTGAGGTCAAATCCTGCC
>VONZ01003985.1:0-14115 GCA_012976165.1 Labeo catla | reverse complement strand
TTGATTGCCCACATTGTGTGCAGATGAGTCTGCACACACTCCGCTCCCGGAAGGCTCTCTTCCAGCTGGGAGCCTTCAGCAGCGTTCCCCGCGGATCTGGTCCCGCTTCCGCCGAGGCGGGGCTGCGGCTGCATTCGTGGGGTTCGCAGCTGGATCTAGCGGAGGGTTTGGAGACGGGTAACCCCCTATCTCCTGCCTCACCCGCTAGATCCCCAGCCTGTCCTCTGGGTGCGGAAGCCCGCGCTGCGGATTCTTCCCCCCGGGGGACGGGCTCGACACTCCCCATATCTTCCTCTGAGGAGGTTGATGTGGAGAGTGTCGAAGATGTACAAGCACCTGTGTTTCCCCAATATGAGGAGCTGCTGGAGGTGGTGACTCGTGCGGTGGCCAAGCTCAATATCGATTGGCCCCCCGAGTCAGTGGTTGAGCCGCAGAGAAGCAAATTAGACGAGAGGTTTCTGCGGTCTCGCCCACCTTCAGCACGCCGGAGCCTTCAGTTTTTTCACGATCTCCACACTGAGGTGTCGAGATCGTGGAATAACCCTTTCTCGTCCCGCTTGTTCATTCCCGCCTCCTATAACTACGGTCATGTGGGCGGGTTGGATGAGCGGGGGTACAGAGCGATGCCCCGGGTGGAACAGGCGCTTGCCAGCTATCTGTCCCCCGCCGCGGCATCGTCTCTGAAGGCTCCGGTCTTGCCCTCCAAGCCGCTGCGAGTCACCTCAGCGCTGGTGGGCAAGGGGTACGCGGCCGCGGGTCAGGCTGGTGCGTGTCTGCACACCATGGCGGTGTTACAGGCGTACCAGGCAGACCTGCTTAAGGAGTTGGATGAAGGCGCGGAGATCAGGGATTGTGATATCTCTGAGCTCCGGAGGACCGCTGATTTGTCTCTCCGTGCCACTAAGGAGACCGCCCGTGCCATCGGGCGGTCTATGGAGAAAAGGACAGGGTCTTCCTCCTGGACGCCCCGCTTTCGCCTTCTGGCCTGTTCGGCGACGCAGTCAACGCTGTCGGCGACAGGTACCAGGAGGCACGTAAGCATTTAGACGAGCCACGTTTTAGAGCGTGTGTTCCTCCTTGCCCTCGTTTCATTAACAAGCGGCGGCGTTCCAGCGGTTCCTCCCTCGCCGCCGTCCAGCTCACGAGGCTGCTGAGCTGGAGCAGCCTCGTCCGCGTACCAGATCCTCTTACCGGGAAACGCAAAAACAGAGCGTCGCCACCCACACTCCTCCCCATCGAAGGCGGGTGCGCAGACGCTCTAGGTCGGGGGCCCCCGGGACGAAGCCCGATCTGCGGGTCGTGCTTCAGTCTAGGAGGTTCTCGGCCAAGCGGCCCTGATGGTGCGGGGCCGCTGAGGGTAGCCCCATCAGGGGAGTTCCGGGGTGCCCCGCATTATTCGGTGTCCGGCTCCCCCCTGTGCCCTCGGGAGGCTGTCTTGCTCACCCTGCCGGTGATTCAGGGCGCAGCAGCCTCCGGCGAGCTTTCCCCTCAGGCTTTTCCGGCCAGAGACGTTCCAGAGCTGGGGGGCTCGCCACCCCTGCGGGGGTCTCAGGGTCCGCTAGATCAGGTGCTTCCTGCCGGGCAACCGTTACAGGACACCGGTCTAGCGCCCCGTGTTACACCAGAGGCCAGTCTCGAGAGGCTGGTTCCCTTAGTAGATCATTTGGCAGCGTGGAAACTACTGCCCAATGTGTCTGCTTGGGTCCTGCACACTGTAGAGCGAGGTTATCGCATTCAGTTCGGCGCTCCCCCTCCGCCGTTCAACGGGGTCTTTCCCACTTTGGTGGGCCCCGAGCAGGGTCTGGTAATGGAACAGGAAGTAGCTACTCTCCTGAGGAAGGAGGCCATCGAGGTGGTCCCTCCTCAGTCCAGAGAGTCCGGGTTCTACAGCCGGTACTTCATTGTTCCCAAGAAGGATGGGGGCCTGCGTCCTATTTTGGATCTTCGCCTCCTGACCCGCTCAGTCTTGCGGCTGAAGTTCAGGATGCTGACTGTAAGACAGGTCGTGTCTCAACTCAGGTCCGAGGACTGGTTTGTCACGATAGATCTAAAAGACGCGTATTTCCACGTCTCCATCCTTCCTCAACACAGGAAGTTCCTGAGGTTTGCTTTCAGGGGCGAAGCTTACCAATATCGGGTTCTTCCTTTCGGCCTAGCACTCTCCCCCCGCACTTTTACGAAGTGTGTGGATGCAGCTCTGGCTCCCCTGTGACTCCAGGGCATCCGCATACTCAATTACATCGACGACTGGCTTATCCTGGCCCAGTCGGAGATGGTAGCGGTTCGGCATCGAGATGTCGTTCTCGCACACTTGAAAGAGCTGGGGTTAAGACTAAACGCCAAGAAAAGTGTGCTTTCTCCAGTACAGAGAACCACTTATCTGGGCGTGGTGTGGGATTCGACCACGATGCAGGCACAGTTGTCTCCAGCTCGGATCGAGTCGATCCTCGCCGCGGTCATGAGAGTGAAGGAAGGCCGGTCACTCACTGTCAAGCAGTTTCAACGACTGCTGGGTCTCATGGCAGCTGCGTCCAACGTGATACCTTTTGGCCTGCTGTACATGAGACCCCTACAGTGGTGGCTCAAGACCAGGGGTTCTCCCCGAGGGGAAACCCGCTTCGCATGATCAAGGTCACGCGGCGATGCCTACGTGCCTTAGACATGTGGAGGAAACCCTGGTTCTTGTCTCAGGGCCCGGTGCTGGGAGCTCCTTGTCGCCGTGTATCACTAGCGACGGACGCGTCCCTCACCGGTTGGGGAGCGGTCATGAGTGGCCACCCTGCCCGCGGTCTGTGGAGCGGTCACCAACTCACCTGGCACATAAATTGCCTGGAGATGCTGGCCGTGTTTCAAGGGCTGAAACACTTTCTCCCGGACCTGAGAAATCGTCACGTGTTGGTCGACAACACGGCGGTGGTCTCTTACATCAACCACCAAGGAGGTCTGCGTTCGCGCCCCTTGTACAAGCTGGCGCACCAGATCCTTGTGTGGTCCCAGGGCAAACTCCTCTCGCTGAGAGCAGTTTTTGTGCCCGGGTATCTCAATGTGGGCGCAGACATCCTGTCGAGACAGGGGCATGGTACAGACGTGGCCGAGGCTGCGTCTGTACGCTTTCCCCCCGATCGCTCTGCTCCCGGGAGTTCTAGAGAGAGTGCGCCGGGATGGGGTGTCCCTTCTTCTAGTGGCCCCGTTCTGGCCGGGCCGAGTATGGTTCTCGGACCTGATTTCCCTCCTCGGCGGCTCTCCCTGGGAGATTCCCGTCAGGAGGGATCTCCTCTCACAGGCAGGGGGTTCCTTCCTTCACCCCCGGCCGGAGCTGTGGAAGCTTTGGGTGTGGCCTCTGAGGGGGCGCACCTCTTAGCTTCCGGTCTCTCAACCGAGGTTGTTGAGACCCTACTCCAATCTAGAGCTCCCTCCACGAGGAAACTGTATGCCTTGAAGTGGAAACTTTTCACTTCTTGGTGTGGACGCCGCCAGCAGAACCCAGTTAACTGCCGAGTTGGCTCAGTGCTGGAGTTTCTGCAGGACAGGCTGTCTGCAGGGTTATCCCACTCCACCTTGAAGGTTTACGTGGCGGCCATTGCGGCCTACCACGCCCCTCTCGGTGGTCTTTCCGTGGGTAGGAACCCCCTGGTTACACGTTTCCTCCGCGGTGCGCGGAGGCTAAGGCCCCCGGTACGACCTCGTGTCCCTTCCTGGGACCTGTCTGTGGTGCTTGAGGCTCTCTGTCTTCCTCCCTTCCTCTGCACCACGGCCTGTCGTACTCCAGGCCTTCTGCCCTCCTCCCTTTCGGGCGCCTGACCAGCAGAAGCTGAACTGTATGTGTCCAGTTCGAGCGCTGGATGCATACGTTCACCGGGTGGCTCCTTGGAGAAGGTCGGACCAGTTGTTTATTTGTTTCGGTCCTCAGAGACGTGGTCTCCCTGCCTCTAAGCAGACCATAAGTCGGTGGATAGTTGAGGCTATCCTCCTGGCTTATGAGTCTTCGGGCCTTCCCCCTCCCTTGGGGGTGAAGGCTCACTCCACCCGTAGCATGGCGGCCTCTAAATCCTTCCTTGCGGGTATCCCCCTGCAGGATATCTGTAACGCTGCGGGCTGGTCCACGGCCCTTACGTTTGTCAGGTTCTACCGTCTTGACCTCTTGACCCCTGGTTCTTCGGTCCTTCCTACCTCTCTCTAGGCAGGGACTTGGAGCTGGTGGCGTGGGCATCTCGTTCCCATAGCGTTTTCGACGCGGCTCGAGTTCCCGAAGGGGAACGTCTCAAGTTACGTATGTAACCCTGGTTCCCCGAGGGAACGAGACGCCGCGTCTCGAGGCCAGCTTCTTGCGTCCCTGCGAGCGCTGCTTCTCTCTGAAGCTGTCGTTCGTTCTGGCGCACGTGCTTTTATGCTTCCTGGTCTGTGACGTCACCCGCCTGTGACGTCTCGCTCTTCCATTGGTCTGATTTCACCCGTGTTCAGAGCGCGGTCACGCTGGAGGCGTTCCCATAGCGTTTTCGACGCGGCGTCTCGTTCCCTCGGGGAACCAGGTTATCATTAACCTGAATTCGTTTCTTACTGAAAAGGCGTTTTTGAAGCGTTTCCAAGCATGCCTTAGTTTCATGAGCTGAGATGCCTAAAAACATTATTGGCGGTCCTAGAAGGCCCAGACTAAGCGTTTTATGAACTGAGGCCCTAACTAAATTTCGTATGTAAAAAACTTCTAACACATCAAGAAGTGTCTTTCTGTATTGTAAATAACATTCGTTTCATGCATGTGTATATTTTTTAATATGGGTCAGCTTTATTCATGAAACTTCATGAACTTTCGTTTTCTCACTGAGAAAAGACGTTTTAGAGCGTTTCCAAGCATGCCTTGGTTTCATGAGCTAGGTTGCCTAAAATCACTATTGGCGTTCCTAGAAGGCTCTAGCTAAGCGTTTTATGAACTGAGGCTCTAACTTAATATGAAATGTATAAAACTTCTGACACATCTAGAAGTTTCTTTCTGGATTGTAAATGACATTTCTTTCATGCATGTGAAAGATTTTTAATGTGGGTCAGCTTTTTTCATGAAACTGCATGAACTAGCGTTTTTTCACTGAGAAAAGACGTTTTAGAGCGTTTCCAAGCATGCCTTGGTTTCATGAGCTGAGTTGCCTAAAATCATTTTTGGCGATCCTAGAAGGCCCTAACTAAGCGTTTAATGCATTGAGGCTCTAACTAAATTTCGCCCATGCAATAAACTTCTAACACATCAAAAATTGTCTTTCTGCATTGTAAATAACATTCCGTTCATGCATCTGAAACATTTTTAATGTGGGTCAACTTTATTCATGAAACTTCGCCGAACTTTAGTTTTCACTGAGAAAAGACGTTTTAGAGCGTTTCCAAGCATGTCTTGGTTTTATGAGCTGAGTTGCCTAAAATCAGGATTGGCGTTCCTAGAAGGCTCTACCTAAGCGTTTTATGAACTGAGGCTCTAACTTAATATGAAATGTATAAAACTTCTGACACATCTAGAAGTTTCTTTCTGCATTGTAAATAACATTTCTTTCATGCATCTGAAACACTTTTAAGATGGGTCAGCTTTTTTCATGAAACTGCATGAACTAGCGTTTTCTGACTGAGAAAAGACGTTTTAGAGCGTTTCCAAGCATGCCTTAGTTTCCTGAGCTGAGATGCCTAAAATAAGTATTGGCATTCCTAGACGGCTCTAACTAATCGTTTTATGCACTGAGGCTCTAACTTAATATAAAATGTATGAAACTTCTAACACATCCAAAGTTTCTTCCTGGATTATAAATAACATTTCTTTCATGCATGTGACTTGTTTTGTCGATTCAGCTTTGCTCATGAAACTTCATGAACTTCGTTTCTCACTGAGAAAAGCGTTTTAGAAGCGTTCCAAACATGCGGTTTCGCCAGAGCTGAGTTGCCCTAAAATCAGGATTAGGCGTTCCTAGAAGGCTCTAGCTAAGCGTTTTATGAACTGAGGCTCTAACTTAATATGAAATGTATAAAACTTCTGACACATCTAGAAGTTTCTTTCTGGAATGTAAATAACATTTCTTTCATGCATGTGAAACATTTTTAATGTGGGTCAGCTGTTTTCATGAAACTGCATGAACTAGCGTTTTCTGACTGAGAAAAGACGTTTTAGAGCGTTTCCAAGCATTTCTTGGTTTGATGAGCTGACATGCCTAAAAACATTTTTGGCGATCCTAGAAGGCCCAGACTAAGCGTTTTATGAACTGAGGCTGTAACTAAATTTCATATGCAATAAACTTCTAACACATCAAGAATTGTCTTTACGAATTGTAAATAACATTCCGTTCATGCATCTGAAATATATTTAATGTGGGTCAACTTTATTCATGAAACTTCATGAACTTTCGTTTTCTTACTGAGAAAAGACGTTTTAGAGCGTTTCCAAACATGCCTTGGTTTCATGAGCTAGGATGCCTAAAATCACTATTGGCGTTCCTAGAAGGCTGTAGCTAAGCGTTTTATGAACTGAGGCTCTAACTTAATATGAAATGTATAAAACTTCTGACACATCTAGAAGTTTCTTTCTGGATTGTAAATAACATTTCTTTCATGCATGTGAAACATTTTTAATGTGGGTCAGCTTTTTTCATGAAACTGCATGAACTAGCCTTTTCTGACTGAAAAAAGACGTTTTAGAGCGTTTCCAAGCATTCCTTGGTTTCATGAGCTGACATGCCTAAAAAACATTTTTGGCGATCCTAGAAGGCCCAGACTAAGCGTTTTATGAACTGAGTCTCTAACTAAATTTCATATGCAATAAACTTCTAACACATTAAGAATTGTCTTTCTGCATTGTAAATAACATTTATTTCATGCATCTGAAACATTTTTAATATGGGTCAGCTTTTTTCATGAAACTGCATGAACTAGCGTTTTCTCACTGAGAAAAGACGTTTTAGAGCGTTTCCAAGCATGTCTTGGTTTTATGAGCTAGGATGCCTAAAATCACTATTGGCGTTCCTAGAAGGCTCTAGCTAAGCGTTTTATGAACTGAGGCTCTAACTTAATATGAAATGTATAAAACTTCTGACACATCTAGAAGTTTCTTTCTGGATTGTAAATAACATTTCTTTCATGCATGTGAAACATTTTTAATGTGGGTCAACTGTTTTCACGAAACTGCATGAACTAGCGTTTTCTGACTGAGAAAAGACGTTTTAGAGCGTTTCCAAGCATGTCTTGGTTTGATGAGCTGACATGCCTAAAAACATTTTTGGCGATCCTAGAAGGCCCAGACTAAGCGTTTTATGAACTGAGTCTCTAACTACATTTCATATGCAATAATCTTCTAACACATTAAGAATTGTCTTTCTGCATTGTAAATAACATTTCTTTCATGCATGTGAAACATTTTTAATGTGGGTCAGCTTTTTTCATGAAACTGAATGAACTAGCATTTTATGACTGAGAAAAGACGTTTTAGATCGTTTCCAAGCATGTCTTGGTTTCATGAGCTGAGTTGCATAAAATCAGGATTTTCGTTCCTAGAAGGCTCTCACTAAGGGTTTTATGAACTGAGGCTCTAACTAAATTTCATATTCAAAAAACTTCTAACACATCAAGAAGTGTCTTTCTGCATTGTAAATAACATTTCTTTCATGATTGTGAAACATTTTTAATATGGCTCAGCTTTTTTCATGAAACTGCATGAACTAGCGTTTTCTGACTGAGAAAAGACGTTTTAGAGCGTTTCCAAGCATGCCTTGGTTTCATGTGCTGAGTTGCCTAGAAACATTTTTGGCGATCCTAGAAGGCCCTAACTAAGCGTTTTATGCACTGAGGCTCTAACTAAATTTCGCACAATAAACTTCTAAAACATTAAGAATTGTCTTTCTGCGTTGTAAATAACATTTCTTTCATGCATCTGAAACATTTTTAATATGGGTCAGCTTTTCATGAAACTGCATGAACTAGCGTTTTCTGACTCAGAAAAGACATTTTAGAGCGTTTCCAAGCATGCCTTGGTTTCATGACCAGTATTACTAAAATATTTTTAAGCGATCCTAAATTGAATGGCGTTTATGAACTAGGTCTTCTTCAATTTCATATGCAATAAACTTCTAACACATTAAGAATTGTCTTTCTGCATTGTAAATACCATTTCTTTCATGCATCTGAAACATTTTTAATATGGGTCAGCTTTTTTCATGAAACTGCATGAACTAGCGTTTTCTCACTGAAAAAAGACGTTTTAGAGCGTTTCCAAGCATGTCTTGGTTTCATGAGCTGAGTTGCCTTAAATCAGGATTGGCGTTCCTAGAAGGCTCTAACTAAGCGTTTTATGAACTGAGGCTGTAACTAAATTTCATATGCAATAAACTTCTAACACATCAAGAATTGTCTTTACGAATTGTAAATAACATTCCGTTCATGCATCTGAAACATTTTTAATGTGGGTCAACTTTATTCATGAAACTTCATGAACTTTAGTTTTCTTACTGAAAAAAGACGTTTTAGAGCGTTTCCAAGCATGCCTTGGTTTCATGAGCTAGGATGCCTAAAATCACTATTGGAGTTTCTAGAAGACTCTAGCTAAGCGTTTTATGAACTGAGGCTCGAACTTAATATGAAATGTATAAAACTTCTGACACATCTAGAAGTTTCTTTCTGGATTGTAAATAACATTTCTTTCATGCATGTGAAACATTTTTAATGTGGGTCAACTTTATTCATGAAACTTCATGAACTTTCGTTTTCTTACTGAGAAAAGACGTTTTAGAGCGTTTCCAAGCATTTCTTGGTTTCATGACCTGACATGCCTAAAAATATTTTTAGCGATCCTAGAAGGCCCAGACTAAGCGTTTTATGAACTGAGTCTCTAACTAAATTTCATATGCAATAAACTTCTAACACATTAAGAATTGTCTTTCTGCATTGTAAATGACATTTCTTTCATGCATCTGAAACATTTTTAATATGGGTTAGCTTTTTTCATGAAACTGCATGAACTAGCGTTTTCTCACTGAGAAAAGACGTTTTAGAGCGTTTCAAGCATGTCTTGGTTTCATGAGCTGAGTTGCCTAAAATCAGGATTGGCGTTCCTAGAAGGCTCTAACTAAGCGTTTTATGAACTGAGGCTGTAACTAAATTTCATATGCAATAAACTTCTAACACATCAAGAATTGTCTTTCTGCATTGTAAATGACATTTCTTTCATGCATGTGAAACATTTTTAATGTGGGTCAGCTTTTTTCATGAAACTGCATGAACTAGCGTTTTCTCACTGAGAAAAGACGTTTTAGAGCGATTCCAAGCATGTCTTGGTTTCATGAGCTGAGTTGCCTAAAAACATTTTTGGCGACCCTAGAAGGCCCAGACTAAGCGTTTTATGAACTGAGTCTCTAACTAAATTTCATATGCAATAAACTTCTAACACACTAAGAATTGTCTTTCTGCATTGTAAATAACATTTCTTTCATGCATCTGAAACATTTTTAATATGGGTCAGCTTTTTTCATGAAACTGCATGAACTAGCGTTTTCTCACAGAGAAAAGACGTTTTAGAGCGTTTCCAAGCATGCCTTGGTTTCATGAGCTGAGTTGCCTAAAATCAGGATTGGCGTTCCTAGAAGGCTCTAACTAAGCGTTTTATGAACTGAGTCTCCCGAACTTAATATAAATGTATAAAACTTCTGAAATAAAATCTAGAAGTTTCTTTCTGGATTGTAAAATAACATTTCTTTCATGCATGTAGAAACATTTTTTAATGTGGGTCAGCTTTTATCAATGAAACTGCATGAACTAGCGTTTTCTGACTTGAGAGAAAAGGCGTTTTAGAGCGTTTCCAAGCATTTCTTGGATTCATGAGCTGACATGCCTAAAAATATTTTTGGCGATCCTAGAAGGCCCAGACTAAGCGTTTTATGAACTGAGTCTCTAACTAAATTTCATATGCAATAAACTTCTAACACATTAAGAATTGTCTTTCTGCATTGTAAATGACATTTCTTTCATGCATGTGAAACATTTTTAATGTGGGTCAGCTTTTTTCATGAAACTGCATGAACTAGCGTTTTCTCACTGAGAAAAGACGTTTTAGAGCGTTTCCAAGCATGCCTTGGTTTCATGAGCTGAGTTGCCTAAAATCAGGATTGGCGTTCCTAGAAGGCTCTAACTAAGCGTTTTATGAACTGAGGCTGTAACTAAATTTCAAATGCAATAAACTTCTAACACATCAAGAATTGTCTTTCTGAATTGTAAATAACATTTTTAATGTGGGTCAACTTTATTCATGAAACTTCATGAACTTTCGTTTTCTTACTGAGAAAAGACGTTTTAGAGCGTTTCCAAGCATGCCTTGGTTTCAAGAGCTAGGATGGCTAAAATCACTATTGGCGTTCCTAGAAGGCTCTAGCTAAGCGTTTTATGAACTGAGGCTCGAACTTAATATGAAATGTATAAAACTTCTAACACATCTAGAAGTTTCTTTCTGGATTGTAAATAACATTTCTTTCATGCATGTGAAACATTTTTAATGTGGGTCAGCTTTTATCATGAAACTGCATGAACTAGCGTTTTCTGACTGAGAAAAGACGTTTTAGAGCGTTTCCAAGCATTTCTTGGATTCATGAGCTGACATGCCTAAAAATATTTTTGGCGATCCTAGAAGGCCCAGACTAAGTATTTTATGAACTGAGTCTCTAACCAAATTTCATATGCAATAAACTTCTAACACATTAAGAATTGTCTTTCTGCATTGTAAATAACATTTCTTTCATGCATCTGAAACATTTTTAATAAGGGTCAGCTTTTTTCATGAAACTGCATGAACTAGCGTTTTCTCACTGAGAAAAGACGTTTTAGAGCGTTTCCAAGCATGCCTTGGTTTCATGAGCTGAGTTGCCTAAAATCAGGATTGGCGCTCCTAGAAGGCTCTAACTAAGCGTTTTATGAACTGAGGCTGTAACTAAATTTCATATGCAATAAACTTCTAACACATCAAGAATTGTCTTTCTGCATTGTAAATAACATTCCGTTCATGCATCTGAAACATTTTTAACGTGGGTCAACTTTATTCATGAAACTTCATGAACTTTCGTTTTCTCACTGAGAAAAGACGTTTTAGAGCGTTTCCAAGCATGCCTTGGTTTCATGAGCTAGGATGCCTAAAATCACTATTGGCGTTCCTAGAAGGCTCTAGCTAAGCGTTTTATGAACTGAGGCTCGAACTTAATATGAAATGTATAAAACTTCTGACACATCTAGAAGTTTCTTTCTGGATTGTAAATAACATTTCTTTCATGCATGTGAAACATTTTTAATGTGGGTCAGTTTTTTTCATGAAACTGCATGAACTAGCATTTTCTGACTGAGAAAAGACGTTTTAGAGCGTTTCCAAGCATTCCTTGGTTTCATGAGCTGATATGCCTAAAAACATTTTTGGCGATCCCAGAAGGCCCAGACTAAACGTTTTATGAACTGAGTCTCTAACTAAATTTCATATGCAATAAACTTCTAACACATTAAGAATTGTCTTTCTGCATTGTAAATGACATTTCTTTCATGCATGTGAAACATTTTTAATGTGGGTCAGCTTTTTTCATGAAACTGCATGAACTAGCGTTTTCTGACTGAGAAAAGACGTTTTAGAGCGTTTCCAAGCATTCCTTGGTTTCATGAGCTGACATGCCTAAAAATATTTTTGGCGATCCTAGAAGTCCCAGACTAAGCGTTTTATGAACTGAGTCTCTAACTAAATTTCATATGCAATAAACTTCTAACACATTAAGAATTGTCTTTCTGCATTTTAAATAACATTTCTTTCATGCATCTGAAACATTTTTAATATGGGTCAGCTTTTTTCATGAAACTGCATGAACTAGCGTTTTCTCACTGAGAAAAGACGTTTTAGAGCGTTTCCAAGCATGCCTTGGTTTCATGAGCTAGGATGCCTAAAATCACTATTGGCGTTCCTAGAAGGCCCAGACTAAGCATTTTATGAACTGAGTCTCTAACTAAATTTCATATGCAATAAACTTCTAACACATCAAGAATTGTCTTTCTGCATTGTAAATAACATTCCGTTCATGTATCTGAAACATTTTTAATGTGGGTCAACTTTATTCATGAAACTGCATGAACTAGCGTTTTCTCACTGAG
Source organism: Labeo catla (assembly GCA_012976165.1). Lineage (NCBI taxonomy): Eukaryota > Metazoa > Chordata > Actinopteri > Cypriniformes > Cyprinidae > Labeo > Labeo catla. Next base: position 1,986 of record VONZ01003985.1, on the reverse strand, counting down.
AAAAGACGTTTTAGAGCGTTTCCAAGCATGTCTTGGTTTCATGACCTAGGATGCCTAAAATAACTATTGGCGTTCCTAGAAGGCTCTAACTAAGCGTTTTGTGAACTGAGGCTCTAACTTAATATGAAATATATAAAACTTCTGACACATCTAGAAGTTTCTTTCTGGATTGTAAATAACATTTCTTTCATGCATGTGAAACATTTTTAATGTGGGTCAGCTTTTTTCATGAAACTGCATGAACTAGCGTTTTCTGACTGAGAAAAGACGTTTTAGAGCTTTTCCAAGCATTCCTTGGTTTCATGAGCTGACATGCCTAAAAACATTTTTCGCGATCCTAGAAGGCCCAAACTAAGCGTTTTATGAACTGAGTCTCTAACTAAATTTCATATGCAATAAACTTCTAAAACATTAAGAATTGTCTTTCTGCATTGTAAATAACATTCCTTTCATGCATGTGAAACATTTTTAATGTGGGTCAGCTTTTTCAAGAAACTGCATGAACTAGCGTTTTCTGACTGAGAAAAGACTTTTTAGAGCGTTTCCAAGCATGCCTTGGTTTCATGAGCTGAGTTGCCTAAAATCAGGATTGGCGTTCCTAGAAGGCTCTAACTAAGCGTTTTATGAACTGAGGCTGTAACTAAATTTCATATGTAATAAACTTCTAACACATCAAGAATTGTCTTTTCTCTGCATCAGAAATAACATTCCGCCTCATGCATCTGATACATTTTAATGTAATAACTTTTTCTTTATGAAACTGTATGAACTAGCTTTTTTCTCACTGGAGAGAAAAAGACGCTTTTGTGATCGCTTCCCAAGCATGTCTGCTTCTATGGGAGCTGAGCGTGCATAAAACATTTTTACATCCTAGAAGGCCCAGACCAAGCGCTTTATGAACTGAGTCTCTAACTAAATTTCATATGCAATAAACTTCTAACACATTAAGAATTGTCTTTCTGCATTGTAAATACCATTTCTTTCATGCATCTGAAACATTTTTAATATGGGTCAGCTTTTTTAATGAAACTGCATGAACTAGCGTTTTCTGACTGAGAAAAGACGTTTTAGAGCGTTTCAAAGCATGCCTTGGTTTCATGAGCTGAGTTGCCTAAAATCAGTATTGGCGTTCCTAGAAGGCTCTCACTAAGCGTTTTATGAACTGAGGCTCTAACTAAATTTAATATGTAACAAACTTCTAACACATCAAGAAGTGTCTTTCTGCATTGTAAATAACATTTCTTTCATGCATGTGAAACATTTTTAATATGGCTCAGCTTTATACATGAAACTGCATGAACTATCGTTTTCTGACAGAGAAAAGACGTTTTAGAGCCCTTCAAGCATGCCCTTGCTCTATGGAGCTGAGTTGCCTAAAATCGTGGATTGGCTGCCCTAGAAGGCTCTAACTAAGCCGCTTATGAACTGAGGCTGTAACTAAATTTCATATGCAATAAACTTTTAACACATCAAGAATTGTCTTTCTGAATTGTAAATAACATTCCGTTCATGCATCTGAAACATTTTTAATGTGGGTCAACTTTATTCATGAAACTTCATGAACTTTCGTTTTCTTACTGAGAAAAGACGTTTTAGAGCGTTTCCAAGCATGCCTTGCTTTCAAGAGCTAGGATGCCTAAAATCACTATTGGAGTTCCTAGAAGGCTCTAGCTAAGCGTTTTATGAACTGAGGCTCGAACTTAATATGAAATGTATAAAACTTCTGACACATCTAGAAGTTTCTTTCTGGATTGTAAATAACATTTCTTTCATGCATGTGAAACATTTTTAATGTGGGTCAGCCTTTTTCATGAAACTGCATGAACTAGCGTTTTCTGACTGAGAAAAGACGTTTTAGAGCGTTTCCAAGCATGCCTTGGTTTCATGGTTTCGACATGCCTAAAATATTTTTAGCCATCCTAGAAGGCTCCAGGACTAAGCGCTTTATGAACTGAGCCCCAACTAAATTTCATATGTACAAACTTC
>VONZ01003984.1:0-14115 GCA_012976165.1 Labeo catla | reverse complement strand
ACACACAGCCACAATCAGAAATAAAAGAGGTGCATTTTCTGCTCTTAAGGTCCCATTCACCAAAATACCTACTCTTTTACCCCCACCCTTGAATTTATACATTTACTACATCCATGAATAAAGTCAAGTCCCGCCCTATTTTCACATTCTAAAACCTGTTTTACTCTAAAATATGTCACATTACATAGATCAGCCATAACTTCTGTTACATAACATAAGTTTGCTAAGCAGAAGCATGGACATTAATTATGAGATGTTGTGAAATAAAAAATTAAAATGGCAAGGTCCACTAGAGGTTTGCTCTTCTTACATTTCAACTGACATGGCATTTTTCTAGTTGTAAAGGTTAAAAACAGGGGTGCCCAAACTCGGCCCTGGTCCTTGGTTTAGCTCCAACTTGCCTCAACACACCTGCCAGGGGGTTTCTAGTAAGAGCTTAATTAGCTTGTTCACGTGTGTCTGATTGGAGCTGGAGCTAAACTCTGTAGGACACCGGCCCTCCAGGACTGAGTTTGGGCACCCTTGGGTTAAAACAATGTTAAGATACTGACAAACAGTAGTGTTTCCTTGGACTCGGACTCAACTCGGACTTGAGTCCGACTCGGACCATTTTGGACTCGTCTCGGATTCGATTGGTTAAAGACTTGGACTCGACTCGGACTCGACTTAGGTGGACTCGAACCCAACACTAGTTTATAGTACATTGAAGAGTGACCATATGACTTTTTACATGTGCCATGTGATGTGTAAATGCGAAAAAGCAGTTTCCATTGCAGTTTTGCGAAATATTCCTTTTTCGAATTGCCTGAAAAACCACCTCATGTCAGCATAAAAACTATATGGGCGTTTTTGCGAAATTGACGCATTTCCATTAGGCGTATTTTCAATTCGCAATTTAAATTTGCCCATCTTGAAAGGTAATGGAAACGGGCCTACACACAGCTTACTAGTAACGTTACTAAATTAATTTCTGTTTTGCATTTTATCATCCATGTGTGTGTGTGTAAAACAAGACAATTAAAGGTCTAAACTTACCTCATTTGACAGAAAACTCCACAAGGAATTTAAATAAGTATACTGTTTTTTGTGAACGACTGAACGAGATGATTTTCACATCATTTTGTAGAAAAAAACTCTAGCCTACCACATCCAGTTCTCAAAAGTCTTGTGCACGAATGTTCTGAATGTGTTTCATGGCCTTATTTCAGTGACTTAATATATTTTTAAGATACTGAAAAAAGCACAAATGTAAAAACTTCTCCAGGGCCCCAAAACACCCTCAGACCCAAGTGATGTGCAGTTCAAGATTGCTGTCGTTCAGGAAGTTAATGACCACATCCCCTGTTGCAGTTGTGAGCTACAAATACCCAGAGCAATTATAGGCAATAATAGGCAACACTTACACTGGAATTCATACAGAAGTAAGCAACGCGCCTGTTATGAAATGTGTATAAAGGATTTGGTTGTGTTGCTGTTTATTTAGTTGAAAATAATTAAGTATATTGTAAGTTGATCTGACAACAGTTGTGATTCACGGGAACGTTGTGTTGTTCAGCACACTTTCTCGTTATTTTTATAATGTAAATCAAATTTGCACAGGCAGTCGTCTGTGAACACGGGCGCCGAAATAAAACGTGACGATACTAAAGGCTCAGAATTCACGGTCATCCCCCTCACGGAGGATCAGTGTGTGTCACGTAAACTCTGTACGGTGCTGTTAAAGTGGTTAACGTAAGCAGCGAGATGTGCGAGTACCTTTAATACCTTTTTTTCTTTTTTCCTGTGCAGTGTCCTTGAGTATCATGAAAGGCGCTTATAAATAAAATGTATTAATAAGCTAATTCACTTATTGTTTGATTGTAACATTTTTTTTGCTAACTTTGGTTTAAAGAATGAGTTAATCCAGCCCACCTTTTTGTCTGGCCTGTTCGCAGCATATATTCACTCTGGAGTAACCTTACCAGGAGGAGACAGACGGAGATTTGGAGTTCATTCAAAGGTAATGGCTGCATTCTAAGAATTTGAATACCTGCATTTTACATGTAGATATGTTAGAAGATCTTTCTCAACTCCAGAAGGGAGACGATTTTTTAAGGGAGAATGATTCAGATGTCTCAAAAGCTGAAACCAATGTGAATTACATATTGTCTGTTTCCTGACCGTTTTGTAGGTATTTAAGAGGAACAAAGAAGTTAAAAGGAAAAGTGCCATCTAAAACCACAGGGCAAATAACACAGAAGAAACTGGTTGAAGTGAACTCAAGTTGCCACTCTTCTTTGCAAAGTGAAGGATTTTCAGCAGAATATCTTAAATGTAAGTACACACACACACCAAGATCCCCTTTTTCCTTTTATTATATTCTTTTATTATCTACACTGCCATTCAAAAGTTTGGGATTAGTAAGATTTTTTATGTTTCTTATTAAATAAATCTCTTCTGCTCATCAAGTCTGCATTTAATTGATCAAAAATACAGAACAAATATTTAAAAATATTAAAATTTAAAATAATTATTTTAAATTGTAATATGCTGATGATTTATTATTAATTTTAGAAACTGCTTAACACAGTTGTGCTGCTTATTTTATTTATTTATTTATTTTTTGGAACCCGTAATACTTTTTTCAGGATTCTTTCATGGATTAAAAAAAAATGCTGTTTTTTTTCTTTCTTTTCTTTTTTTTTTTTTTACTTTTATCCAACAAGCATGTGTTAAATTGAAAGTGATTATAAAGACTTATATTGTTAGATGAGATTTCTATTTTAAATAACTGCTGTTCTTTTGAACTTATTCAAAGAATCCTGAAAACGTATCACAGGCTCCAAAACATACACTGACAACAATGACAATCACATTGACAACACTGACAATGGATAATAAATGAGAATGATCTCAAGTCAAGTCAAGTCACCATTATTTATATACCGCTTTTAACAATACACAATTGTGACAAAGCGGCTGTACAGTATTAAATAGGAAATAGTGCATCAATAATGCAAAAGGGCAGCAGTAAACATTAAATTTTCAGGTAAAGGCAGTTCTTCATTGGATTCAATTATGTCATCATCTAGCTCAGTTCAGTTCAAATAGTATACAATATTGTTTGAAGAAAAAGTGTCCCTAACTAAGCAAGCCAGAGGCGACAGCGGCAAGGAACCAAAACTCCATTGGTGATAGAATGGCCGTCTAGGTGACGAGGTCTTCACTGGGGATTTGTCTCTGGCGCTCATCTAGTTGACGGGGTCTCCGCTGACATTCAGGGCTGTAGAGGTCATCTCTAGGTGCTGATCCACCGTCTGGGCTGGGAACGTACAGGATCCGGGGGACTGCAGTGACCATCTGATCTGGATACGGGCTGGATCTGGTGGTTAAGGTGACCTCGGAATAAGAAAGAAACAGACTAATATTAGCGTAGGTGCCGTTCTTCTTACGATGCATCTGGTGTTATGGGAAGTGTTCCCAGTTACGGTTGACCTAATTAATGCAGCCTAACAATCCTTTAACGGATTTGAATTATAGAAATATGTTGATGTGTTATGTGTAAGCCAGGTTAAAGAGATGGGTCTTTAATCTAGATTTAAACTGAGTGTGTCTGCGTCCCGAACAGCGTTGGGTAGATTGTTCCAGAGTTTGGGCGCTAGATAAGAAAATGATCTGCTGCCCACGGTTGATTTTGATATTCTTGGTATTATCAAATTGCCAGAGTTTTGAGAACACAGTACACGTGAGGGACTATAATGTGATAAGAGCTTGTGCAGCTGGGCTAATAATTATAAAATGTTGAGTATGAAGTGAACTTTCTTTTGTGTTTTATAAGGTACAATGGACATCATTTATTCTACACGGAACCATATATGCAGAATTTTGTGTTATGAGGAGCATGTATTAGTGACGCGCCATCTTTAGAATCAAATTTGCAGCTGACGGGGTCAGATGTATTCTCTCTTGCTCTGCTAACGAGAGCCTGGTAAGAATGTCTGAAGTGCACTAAATGAGTTCATTGTGTTATTTCACGAGATACAGAATGTCTAAAAGTAATGTAAGACTGTGATGTCATGAAAATGAATGTAAATGATCGCATTTTGGATGCTTTACTGTGACTGGTATAGTTTTTTTCCGTTCTGTCTGAGCAGAGTGAAGGGGAGAGACGTGTGTCCAAAGAATTAATTTGTGCTCTGTGTTTCTGCAGGTATGCTGTATCTTTACTGTATGTTAAGAAATGTTCAAAATGTGTTTAAAATCAACTTTATATGAGTTTGAAAAAAAAATGAGGTCTGTCTGCAAAAGTGACATCATATTGTATATTTTGATACATTTTATTTGCACTTTTCTTTGATACATTTGTTTTGATATTTGATACATTGATATTGGAGTGTTTGGTTATTTGTGTAAAATTTCTTATCTTATTGCTCACTGGTATGAGTAAGCAGTGACGAAATTATATTCTTATAGGACATCTAAACACAATAAAATACCTGATATGCCATATAACAATGATTTGTATTTTCCTGGCTACTTTATTCTGTGGTTTATTTTTGTATTTTATTTTGTTGTCTTATGTTTTGTAATTATTACTTTGAGTACATTGCATCTTTAGAATCAAATTTGCCGCTGACGGGGTCAGATATATTCTCTCTTGCTCTGCTAACGGGAGCCTGAGTGAAGGGGAGAGACATGTGTCCAAAGAATTAATTTGTGCTCTGTGTTTCTGCAGAATAAAAAAAACCTGAGACCTCCATCGTCAACATCGTCTTTATTGAATAAAACCACAACCAGAGTAAAACTGCTACACTTCGCTCAGGTACTGAGCAGCTAAACCATTTAGGGCTTTATAAGTAAGTAGCAAGATTTTAAAATCTATACGATGTTTAATAGGGAGCCAGTGCAGTGTTGACAGAACCGGGCTAATATGGTCATACTTTCTGGTTCTAGTAAGAACTCTAGCTGCTGCATTTTGGACCAGCTGGAGTTTGTTTATTAAGCTTGCAGAACAACCACCCAATAAAGCATTACAATAATCTAACCTTGAGGTCATAAACGCATGAATTAACATTTCAGCATTTGACATTGAGAGCATATGTCGTAATTTAGATATATTTTTGAGATGGAAAAAAAGCAGTTTTGCAAATGCTAGAGATGTGGTTTTCGAAGGAAAGATTGCTGTCAAATACCACACCTAGGTTCCTGACTGATGATGAAGAATTGACAGAACAGACATCAAGTATTAGATAGTGTTTTAGGTTATTACACTCAGAGGTTTTATGTCCAATAATTAACACCTCTGTTTTTTCAGAATTTAGCAGTAAGAAATTACTTGTCATCCAGTTTTTTTTATCTCAACTACACAATCCATTAGTTTTTCAAATTGGTATGTTTTGCCAGGCCGCAAAGAAATATAGAGCTGAGTATCATCAGCATAACAGTGAAAGCTAATACCATGTTTCCTAATGATATCTCCTAAGTAATGGCCCTAGTACTGAGCCTTGCGGTACTCCATACTGCACTTGTGACCGATATGATACCTCTTCATTCACTGCCACGAATTGCTGGCGATCAGATAAGTACGATTTGAACCATGCCAATGCACTACCACTAATGCCAACATAATTTTCAAGTCTGTTCAAGAGAATGTTGTGGTCAACAGTATCGAACGCAGCACTAAGATCCAGTAGCACTAACAGAGAGATACAGCCATGATCGGATGACAAGAGCAGATCATTTGTAACTCTAATAAGAGCAGTCTCAGTACTATGATACGGTCTAAAACCTGACTGGAAATCCTCACAGATATCATTTTTCTGTAGGAAGGAAGATAATTGTGAGGATACTACCTTTTCTAATAGCTTTGACAGAAAAGGGAGATTCAAGATTGGTCTGTTATTAATTAATTAATTGGGGTCAAGTTGTCTTTTTTTTAATGAGAGGCTTAATAATAGCCAGTTTGAAACTTTTGGGGACATATCCTAATGACAGTGATGAATTAATAATATTCAGAAGAGGACCTGTGACATCTGAAAGCAAGTCTTTTAGTAGCCTAGATGGAATAGGGTCTAGCATACAAGTTGGTTTAGATGATTTAACAAGTTTATACAATTCTTCCTGTCCTGTAGTAATTAGTAATAATAATTGTTTCCCAGGAGATCTATAGTGCACTATCTGATGCAATACTGTAACTTACGGCTGCATGGTGTTGTGAATTTTTTCTTAGAGACCAGGAGACGTTTTGGATATCTTGAAGCAGAAGTTTCTCTTTATTCAGATACTCGCTGTGTAGCACTGCAGTCATCAAAAAAGTTGTCTAAAAAAAGCACAGCAGAGTATATAGGTTTCGAGGAGGAGGAGTACATAGAGGTGGAATCAGTCTAAACAAAGCATGCAAATGCAGTACAGGAAATCAGCCCAGTAAAAGATTTTTCCCAGCCTTGATCTATCTGGCATACAAGTGTCATTCAAATGCAAAGGTGCTAAACAAAAGGCACAGTTGTACCTTGAGCTTAGACTTCACACTTAACTTCGGAAACCTTCTAGATGTTCAGGAACTGCATAAAGACAAAAGGTTACTGTCTCAGGGCCTGGGCTGCCTGCTCTTAGACTGTCACAATATACATAACTTTTTCAGTTCATGCTGTTGTATTGGAACCTAGCATAGGATCAGCATATCTTGAACAGAAGTTTTGTTGGATTCACTTGGGACCTTGTTGTTTGGCCATGTTGGACTGTTCATGAAGTCATTCATCACTGTCTTTGTGGTATTTAGAACCATTTCATTATGACCATGTTGGTTAACTTGATGTTGGTTAAACTTAAAGTTATGCAGGGTAATATATGTTTCAAGTAAATATTTTTATGCCCAATTTATTTTGGAATTTAAAATAATACTAAATGCACTGCTCTATGATATTTCGTTCATGCAAATTTGAAGTCATATGTTAAATAAAATTTGATCTGTTTTTCAAGATTTCAAGATGTGTCAAATTGTTATTATTATTATTATTATTTTAAATAATAGGCGCTAAGTTTCACACTATACAGCACGTTATGTAGTTAAATATTGTTTAAAGCTTATGCAGTTAATGAATTGTTTAAATTGCCAGTCATTAGTGTTCAGCAATCTGGAAAATATATACTGCATATATAGAATACACAAATTAAAGTAGTTTACTGTAAAAAAAAATAAATAAAATATAAAAAATAGTTATTTGCTGTAATCAGGAAATACAGGATAATGCTGTAAATTAAATTACAGCAACTGACTGGTAACCCTGCTGCCAGTATTTTACTGTAATATTTACAGGATATTGGAAATGTAGTTTAAGCAATGTTCAAACATTTGTTTGAATTAGAAAGTATTATGGATTGCAGTTGATTTAATGAACTTGAAAATACTGTATGAGTCCCTCTATTGATAATCTGCACAACTACCACTTTCAAGGTCCAGAAAGGTATAAAAACATCAATAAAGTATGTGACTCCAGTGTCTTGACAACAAATTTTTGAAGTTATGCAATTTATTATAACTGAAATATCATTAAAGTGGTGCAATTCAATATAAGGGATGTATTATTTCACTTTTATCTGCATGTTTAAACCAAATGCCATTTTTAAATTTTAAAAAAGCTCAAATATTACATGGATTTTTGAAACTGTTCATGCAAGAGTCTTGGAGGAATGCACAGCCACTTGGTTGCCTTCATCTCAACCCTCGTTCAGGATTTCTTCACAGGAAAATGCTAAAAGAAATAGATATGACAAAAAATAAAATTAATGAAACCAAACTACAGAGTAACATGCAGGTTGGGGTGAAAAAGCAGTCATTTTTAAGTTCATTAAATCAACTGCAATCCATAATACTTTCCAATTCAAACAACTGTTTATACATTGCTTAACCTACATTTCCAATAGTCTCCATTTGCATCTGTAATATGAGCTTGTCAGATCAACTATGTCTTACAACATACTTCATTATTTTCAACTAGATAAACAGCAACAGAACCAAATGCTTTATACACATTTTATAACATGCGCGTTGCTTACTTTTGTATGAATTCCAGCGTGTTGCCTGCTCTGGGTGTTGCCTCCTCTGGATATTTGTAGCCCTCAACCGCAAGAGGGGATGTGGTCATTAACTTCCTGAATGACAGCAATCTTTAACTGCACATCATCTTAAAAAAAGACATTACAAAAAGACCATATACATAATGACAAGCAGTTTGAACACATCTTATATGCACAAGGATGATAACATACAAAAGAATTCAATCCAATCAATTGTGGGATTACAAATTTAAGAATCTGTTTAAAATATGCTGACCCTATGCATATTTGTTATAGGTTCCAATATAACAACATGAACTGAAAAAGTTATGTATATTGTGACAGTCTAAGAGCAGGCAGCCCAGGCCCTGAGACAGTGACCTTTTGTCTTTATGCAGTTCCTGAACATCTAGAAGGTTTCCCAAGTTAAGTGTGAATTCTAAGCTCAAGGTACAACTGTGCCTTTTGTTTAGCACCTATGCATTTGAATGACACTTGTATGCTAAATAGATCAAGGCTGGGAAAAATCTTTTACTGAGCTGTTTTCCTGTACCACATTTGCATGCTTTGTTTAGATTGATTCCACCTCTATGTAATCCTCCTCCTTCAAACCTATATACTCTGCTGTGCTGAGATTTTGTTAGACGACTTTGATGACTGCAGCGCTATACAGCGGGTATCTGAATAAAGAGAAACTTCTGCTTCAAGATATCCAAAATGTCTCCTGGTCTCTAAGAAAAAGAAAAAAAAAAAAATCACAACAGTTTTGGTGCCATGACCCGGATAGAGCTTCTCGCCAGACATCGTTGCAGACTGAATTCCAGAAACTTTTTTTCAGCTCAACAACGATTTGGTGAGTGTTACTCTATTCAAAGAACCACTACAGACCAGTAAAGTGTTAACAAACAGCTGCAGGGTTTGGTTAACAGACTAGTTATCCTCTATTCAGGTAGAGAAGATTAGCATTATGTGCTAATATCTGTTATCCTCTGTTTTAGGCAGAGAAGATTAATGTAAAGTGCTAGTAGTTTATGTTCAGGAATCCTCTGCTTTGCCAGAGAAGTTTGAATACATGATAATGTGTATTAACCCAGGTTTTCCTCTGCTTTGCCAAAGAAGGTTAACAACAGTTGTTCTGTATTAACAAATTTATCCTCTGCTTGCCAGGGAGGTGTTAGAAGTGTATTGTTGTGTCAGAAAGACATTACAAAATGTTGAGAAGGAATGTTAGGTTGATTCCAACAACTGAGAAAGGTGGGCTAGCTACCCCTTTATGGACAGACAATGAGTTCAAATCATTGTTAGGAGAGCACATGGACTCAATAGTGACAGAGTCAGTCAGATTGGATTTAACAAAGAAATTTGTTATTGATCCAGAAAAAGTATGGTCAGTTGAAGAATGCAAAAAGGTACTTGGAGCATGTATCCGAAAGAAACACATTAAAGGCATTATCTGCTGCCATAGAGAGTTTAGTTTAGCTATAGCACAACAACAAGCTCAGTGTATTGCTAAGTTAAAAGAACAAAACAAACAGCTGCACACTCAAGTGTCCTGTCTCACTAAAAAGGTGGACGATAACAAGGCCTCAACCAAAAGTGACTCAAACGACCAACAGTCAGATGAAAGCTATCCTGACTTACAGTCTTTGTGTAGACAAGAGGACAAATGCAATACTAGAAGGATAGAGAAAGATGCAGCAATTTCAGTTAAAGTATGTGGAGCAAGACAAAGGACTCAGAGTAGGGTAGAAGGGGTTGAAACTGTTCCATCTGCAACCCCCATACTCCAGTTACAAGCAGTCCATCCAGTGCTAGGACCTGAAGATATAGTCTGTATATAATCTGTCGTTGGCAGAAGTCACACAGCTGATGTCACAAATTCTAAGTGAATCTGAATTCAACAGTTTTGAGTCTGCTGTTACTTCTGAACTACAACATGCCAGTAAAGCGGATTTGAGAGAAGTTGTTTTGAAAATTCTAAAGAATATCATGGGACCCAAAATAGACTGGTCCAAAAACACTAACTGTGTGCAAACGAAAGAAGAAATTGTGAATGAACACAGTGAAAGATTCTGTCAGACAGCTGTAACTTACGGTGGAATAGTTGATGATCCTGAAAGTGTGCTAGATGACAAGGGACCCCTAGTCCGCATCTGGTCAGATGGCCTTGTAGCCGAGTACAGAAAAGCATTGCCATTCCTAGATCTAGCTTGGTCTAACAGAACTCTCAGAAGTAACCTAGACTGCTTAGCTACTTGGGAAAGAGACTCTGATGTTAAAGCAAGAGTAAAGATTGCAGCAGCATCCTTTCAGGTCAACACAAAGAACCAACAGAAATGTAAATGTCCTAAGAGGGAAGGCAGTTGTCATTACTGTGGTAAACTTGAACACTGGATGAAAGAGTGTAGGAAAAACAAAAAGTATGTAAGAGAAATGAACAGTGTAAATCAGCTCCTACTCAGTCTGCTTGCAACTCTGAAGCAGCCCCTACCTTGCTGAGGTGCTAACTGTTAAGGCTGTGAGTTCTTAATTACCCCAGTAATCTAAAAACAAAGATGAAATGATTCTTTGTAAATAGAACAAAAGGAAGCTGACTTACTTCCACTGGGGGACTCAGTACACTCACAGCCAAAAACAATACTACAGCACACTCCAGTCACTCACCTATTCTCTATGGGTTATGATGTTTGCTATGACTGATGTTTCATTAAAGGATAGAGTGATTGCACAGTTAAGTTCGCACACCAACTACAGGGAAAGACTACGACACACAGACCAGTGAGGAGCCCAGGGAAGAACCGAAGTGCAACAGACCTTGGGGGCCAACCCTGCACTGTTAAAAATAAATGTAATTTAAATGTAAATGTCTGTATTTTTTTTTTACAGTATTTTACCTTTTTTTCATTATACGATGAAATACCTGTTGTTTTACAGATATTTTCTGTATTTTAAAGTTTCACCCTTAAATTTACAGATAATTGCTTGCATTTTGATATCACATACATTTTCTGATTTTTTAAAAGGACATTCTCCGTATTTTCACAGAATAATGTGTAATTTAACATAAAATGTCATGTAATAATTACAGATTATTCCTGTAAAAATAAGAAAAAATTGAACCACATATCATGTAGTCAAAGTGTTTTATTACCATTGAAGGTCGTTGATTATGTGAAGGTTAATGTGAGGTTTTAAAGTCATATAATAGTATTTGTACATACAGTAGGCTACATGCACTGCTAATTATTTTAAAATACTTTCACTATTATTTTAACCTTGTCTTGCAAATATATGTTGTTTTCTGTCATGGTAGATTTAAAGAGTGTGTGTACATGCGCGCCCGCGCACAATCCGCTCATGAACGCAGATTCAAATTTGCCGCTAGTTTAGCTATGCCCACGACAGTTGGCTGAGTTGTTTCTGTATTGGACAACAAGGATGGAATGGCGCGCTGGAATGATTTGAATTTATTTCAGGCCATTCATTCGGAAATGTGTGAGAAAATAATGCGGTCTTTCTTCAGTGAGCCTGTTTCATCAACTACAACAAATTCGGACAATACTACAGCAGACATCATGCCAACCACTGAGGTAAGTCTTTCATACAACATGGAAATGATATTTTTATAGTGTAGCTGCGCATTTGTGTTATTTAGGTTTGAAGCTAAAATTAGCATTTTTAAACAAGCTTTAGTAAACTTGTTATTCGTATCAAAATCCGAGTGTATATAACGTTAAAGGTCTTTGCTTATCCGGAAGTACCCGGCAGTTTTTTTTAAACTCTTAAAATGCGGGACATTTTGAAATGCTGAACGTGGCTAACGTTACCTAAGTGATATCAAAAACGTTAGGTTACTTGCGTAACCCCGGTTCTCTGAGAACAGAGCGAGGTATCTCACTATGGGAAACGCCCCCAGGCGTGATAGACTATGGAAGCACCAATTACACCACGCCTGTCCGAAGGAGAGACCAATCACAGCTCGTACAAGGAGCCCACCCCTCTCCCTATGTATACAGCTGTGATCCCCAAAAACGGCATTCTAAGCACGCTCTTCCCCCGTGTTATGCGAGAAGGGAAGCCTGGTGAGATACCTCGCTCTGTTCTCAGAGAATCGGGGTTACGCAAGTAACCTAACGTTCTCTTTCAAACAATCGCTCGGTATCTCACTATGGGAATGATATAGCCAACTCCCGTAACGCATGCTTTCCGAAGCTGCCTGAACAGACTCGAAAAAGGAAGACAAGACTTTAGTTCTCCAAAGAGCCAACTCTAAGAACTACATGAGCCAATGAAGGCGCAGTGACATCAAGACGGTAAAATCTGATAAATGTATGGGGGGAAGTCCAACTTGCCGCCGCACAGATATCTCCCACCGAAATCCCCTTGAACAGGGCCCATGAGGTAGAAATACCTTGCATGGAATGGGCCCTAAGGCCCTCTGGGGACTGAAGACCCATAGATGTATAGGCTAGTTCGATCTCCTCCACCATCTATTGGGAGAGGCGCTGAGAAGAGATCGGCTTACCCTTACAATGAGTGGCCCATGAAACAAATAATTGATCATTTTTCCTGAACGATCGTGTCCTGTTTACATAAAAGCGTAACGCTCGTACAGGACACAAAGTGTGCAATTTCCTCTCCTCTGAAGAAGAAAATGGAGGAGGGTAGAAAGCACGTAACTCCAAAGCAGAGCAGTTATAAGCTGAATCACTGACTTTGGGAACGAAAGCTGGGTTTGGCAGCAGCATAACTTTGCTGTCATCCAGACTAAAATTTAGACATGCTTGATGAACCGACAAGGCATGTAACTCCCCCACTCGCTTAGCTGAGGCTAAAGCAAGACTGTTTTCAATGATAGGAGCTTAATATGAACACTCTCAAGGTTCAAACGGGGCCTGAGTTAAAGCATTCAAGACTATAGACAAATCCCATGACGGGACCAGTCGCTTCGATACTGGTCTCAAACGCCTTACCCCTTTCATAAAACGGCCTATAAAAGGGTGCCGGCCCACTGAAACTCCTTCGAAGCCCATATGACAGGCTGAAATTGCAGCCAGGTAAACTTTAATGGTAGAGAACGCTCTCCCATTGAAAACACTGAAAAGGAGTAACTTCTTTACGAGTGCACCAGTCCTCAAAGACCCGCCATTTCAGATCATACAGTGAGCGCGTTGATGGAGCTCTAGCACTCTGTATAGTATTTATGACCTCCTGGGGAAGCCCAAGTGCATTTAGATTCAACCCTTCACGGGCCAGACCCAAAGATTGATTCGTTCCGGATGGGGGTGAAAAATTTGCCCCCCTGCTTGGGACAGCAGGTCCCGACGCAATGGGAGTTGCCAGGGCTCTCCCCAAAGGAGCTGGACAATCTCTGCCAGCCACAGCCTCCCTGGCCAATGAGGGGCTATCAGAAGGAGAGATAATCCGTTTTCTCTTACTCTGTCTAGGGTGGGAGAAATTAGACTCAGTGGTGGGAATGCGTATAGCAACACGTTCGGCCACGGGTGTGCCAGCGCATCCACACCCAAGGGTGCATTTTCATCTCTGAGAGAGAAATACAGCGGACATTTTGCGTTTGCTCGCGAGGCGAATAGATCTACGGCAGCCTTGCCGTAAATTTCCCAGATCTGATTCACCACCTGCGGGTGGAGTACCCATTCTCCGTATAACGGGTTGCCCCTCGACAGGAGATCTGCTCCAACGTTCAGGACTCCCGGGACGTGCGTTGCGCGCAGCGAACTGAAATGCGCGGCGCTCCAGACAATCAGCTTGCGCGCTAGATTGTGCAGTTGCAACGAACGCGTTCCCCCTTGGCGATTGATATATGCCACCACCGTCGTGTTGTCTGTCCTGACTAGAACATGAAAACCCTCCAAGAATGGGCGAAAATGTTTCAGAGCTAGAAAGACTGCCATTAACTCCAGCATGTTTATGTGAAGTCTGCGAAACTGAGGCGTCCAACGACCGTTTATCGATCTGCCCTGAAAAACAGCTCCCCATCCCGTCAGGGATGCGTCCGTTGTCACTACTTTTCTCAGAGACACGCTCCCCAACAGGACTCCTGTCCGGAATACACAGGGG
>VONZ01003983.1:7500-12500 GCA_012976165.1 Labeo catla | reverse complement strand
GTTAATAGACAAAGAGCTGGAAACAGAAAGGAAGGAGAAACAAGGAAAAGTTTGGGTGAAAGAAAATACCTGAAAGAAGCTACAGTGATCGTGGAAGTGGAAAAGGTCAATGATGTCAAAGCAGAGGACATAATCAAAGCTGTGTCAGAGAGGATCGGTGGAGGAAAAATACTGGCAGTAAGACCTAGACAAGGAAAGGAGTATGAGGTAACTCTGGAGGAAGAGGAATCGTGTGAGGAGTTAATGGATGGACTAACAATCAAGGGAACAAACTGTGAGGTGAAGAAACTTCAAAATAGAGAATATGTTGTGTCTTTTATGCATTTGCCTGTTTATCTGGAAGACAAACAAATTTTAGATAAATTGAATGGATGGGGGGTTTTCCCGATTTCGAAAATTAGGAGAAGGATGTATGCGGGCACTGAAATTGAGGACGGTACAAGATATGTGAAAGTGAGATTTCCCCAAGAAGTGGTGTCTCTCCCGTATAGTACGAGGATAGAGACTGCGGAAGGGCAGCAGTACTGCAGGGTGATGCACAGCTGTCAGGTTAAAACCTGTCGGCTGTGTATGAGCCCTGATCACCTGCTAAAGGATTGCCCTGATTTTAAATGTTTTAAATGTGGCGAGAAAAATCACTTTGCACGCAACTGCAATGCCGTCAAGTGCCCGGATTGCCATGAATTTTTAATTAGGTGTGTGTGTGGAACAGGAGAAGGGGAAGGAGGTGGAGAAGTACGGGTGAACAGGCAAATGCATAAGGGAGACAACAGGAAAAGAAGCAACGAGGATGAGCGGGAGGTGGAGGAGACACAACTGACTGAAACAGCGGATAGATCGATAGACGGAGAAGAAGTGCAGAGAGAAGAGGAAAAAGAGGAGGATAAAAAGGCAATGGAACAAGACCCTCAACAAACGGATATGGAGACATCGGACAATGCAAAAACTCTTCAGGAGGACATAGAGGTAAAAGGGCAAGAGATGGAAAGTCAAAACAAAGAAACGGACAGTGACGAGGAAACAACAATGAACAACACGAGGAAAGACATGGAAGGGAAAGGACAAGTAAGAAGAAGAGCGCTTAAGGTAAAACCAAATCTGATTACTGCAAGAAAGAAAATGATGAAATTGGGACAAAGTTTTAATAGATATGGAGTTTTAAGAGAGATGGAGAGTGACGACGGAGACTAATGGAGAACGGAATGTGTTTTAAGCTTTTGTTTTTCTTTCTTTTAATGGTGATAAATTGTGTTAGTTTTAATGCAAGAGGATTAATGGACATGGCTAAATTTGAAAGATTGAATGTAAAATGTAAAGGAGAAGATTTTATTGCACTGCAAGAAACAAACTGGAAAGAAGAGGTGATGAAGGACTATAAAAAGAAATGGGAAGGGGAAATTCTATATAATAATGGTGACGGAAGACTAGGAAGAGGAGTGGCTTTTTTAATAAGAAGAGATGTTTTTAAATCAAATAAAATTGTGTACAAAGACAAGATAGGGAAATGTATGGTGATTGAAGTAGAATGTGAAGGACGTGAATTGATTTTAGTGAATGTGCATGCACCAACAGGAGAGAAAGAAAAGAAGGAGTTTTTTTATGTACTAAGGGGAATTATGGGAAAATATAAAGAAATAATAATGCTGGGGGATTTTAACACTGTTTTTAGCAAGATGGATATGGCAGATGGAATGGTTTTTAAATCAGATGCTGGTAGGAGAGAGCTAAAAGAATTGATGAATGAAAATAATTTAATAGATGTGTGGAGAGAAATTAATGGAGGGAAAAAAGAATTTTCTAGAAGGCAAATAGTGGGGAATTTTATATGCAAAACAAGGATCGATTATGTTTTATGTACAAGGAATATAGGGAATTTTATTGAGAAAATGAGATATGAAGAAACCAGTTTTAGTGATCATAAGTTATTATATTTTAAAATAGACTGGAGCAACATGCAAAGAGGGCCGGGGGTTTGGATTTTAAATACGGAAATTTTAAGAAGTGAGAATTATGTTGCAAGGATAAAAGAGATTATAAAAGAAGAAACAGAAAATGAAATGTTTAAAGAAGATAAGAGAATATGGTGGGAGAACGTAAAATTTTTAATTAAAAAATTTACCATTAAGTATTGTAAAATTCTACAAAAATGCAAAAGACGGAAGGAAAAGGAAATAAAGGAAAGTTTAGAAGCAGAATTGGAAAAAAGAGATGGAGACATACAAAAGATTAAAAAAATGGATTGTGATTTAAAAGAAATAGAGGAGAAAAAATATGAGGGAGCGAGGTTAAGAAGTAAAGCTAAGTACGTAGTGGAAGGAGAAAAGTGCACAAAGTTCTTTTTCAATTTAGAAAAAAGTAGAGGAAAAGCAGAGATAATAAAAGAATTAAGAGGGAAAGATGGGATAGTTGTAGAAGGGAATAAAAATATTTTAAAAGAAGTTAAGGATTTTTACGAAGATCTTTTTAGTGCGAGAGGGGTAGATGCAGAGGAAAAAAAGAAACTGTTAAATCAAATAGAAGCAAAGGTAAGTGAAGAAGATAAAAGAGAATGTGAAAGAGAAATTAGAGAGGAAGAAATTGAATTAGCAATTGATCAGCTTAATAAAAACAAAAGTCCAGGAATAGATGGACTAGGGGCAGAATTTTATGCATGTTTTAAAGGAGGTTTAATTAAGATTTTAAAAGGAGTTTTTAAGGAGATTTTTGAAAAAGAAGAAATTAATGAAAGAACAAGGGTGGGGCTAATGAAACTAGTATATAAGAGGAAAGGGGAAAAAACTAATCTTAAAAACTACAGACCTATCACGATGTTAAATACAGATTTAAAAATTTTAGCAAAAGTTTTAGCTAATAGATTGAAGGAAATTATACCAAGTATAATAAAAACTAATCAAGCTTATGGGGTAAAAGGAAGAGACATTTCAGACATAAAAATGAGCATAAGGGACACAATTTGGTACATGAAGGATAAGAGGAAAGATGGGTATGTAATTAGTTTAGACTTTGAGAAAGCTTTTGATAGAGTAGAACACGAGTATTTATTTGAGGTTTTAAGAAGTTTTGGGTTTGGAGAAAATTTTATAAAATGGATTGTGATTTTATATAAGGGGGCTTTGACTAGAGTGAAATGTAATGGTTTTTTAACAGAATGTTTTAAAATTACAAGATCAATCAGGCAAGGATGTCCGCTTTCAGCACTGTTATACTCTCTAGTATCTGAACCACTGGGTCTGGCTATAAAGAAAAGAGAAAGAATTGAAGGGATAGAGATAGAGGGATACAATGCAGATGGAAAAGTATTCCAATATGCAGATGACACAACAATAATAGTTAAAGGTAAAAACAGTGTCAAAGAGGCAATGTACATAGTTAAAGATTATTGTAAAGGATCTGGAAGCAAAATCAATGAAGACAAAACCGTCTATATGAGATTTGGAAAAGCAGATGTTTTAGCAGATTGTTTTAACTTTAAAGAGGTAGAACAAATAAAAATTTTAGGAATTTTAATGGGCAAAAATGAAAAAAAAGTAAGAGATGAAATGTGGGAGAAATTGGTTACGGACATAGAAAGAAGATTAAACTGCTGGAAATTAAGGGCCTTAAACCTGAAAGGGAAGGTTTTAATATTGAATGTTTTAATGGTGTCCAAACTTTGGTATGTTTTATATGCTTGTGAGATGCCAGTATGGACAGAAAGGAGGTTGAAAAAATGTTTTCTTGATTTTATATGGGAGGGGAAACCAGCAAGGATAGCATACAATACAATAATAGGGACGGTGGATAAAGGGGGTTTAGGATTAATGGATATAGAACAAAGAAAAAATGCAATGAGAATAAAAGTGGTTAAAAAATATTTACAAGAGGACAGCAAGATTGAGTGGAAGAAATCTATGAAATACTTTTTAAAAAAATGTGGGAATTTTAACATGGGAGATGGAATTTTATGGATGAAAACAAAAACATGGATGACGCAAAATTTACCAGAGTTTTATCGAGAACTTTTTAGTGCCTGGGGTAATTTTTTAACAAATATTGAATATAATCCACAAGGGAGAGAAAACATTTTAAATCAGCCTCTTTTCTTAAATAAAAACATTTTAAATCAAGGGAAAGAGATATTTTTTAGAAAATGGATGGAAGCAGGAATAACAAGAGTAAGAGATGTTTTATATGAATTTAAGGAAGGTTTTTTATCTGTACAGTACATTGTAGATGCAATGGATGAAGCAAAAGAGGAATATGGAAAACAGGAATTAATAAACAAATACGAAATCATTAAAAATGCAATACCCAGGGAGTGGATCAAAAAAATTGAGTGTATGGAAGAAGAGCAATCTGAGAAAAAGATTTACGTTAAAATGAGTGAGAAATTGCATGATTTTAAAGAATGTACTATGAAAACATTTTATTGTGTTTTAAGAGATAATGTTTTTAAAGAACCCAATGTAAATAAGTACTGGATGAAGAAATTTAATGGTTTAAAGGAGGAATGCATATGGAGAAATATGAGGGAGAGGATGATAGAAACAAAACTGGAATCTCTGGAATACTTAATTAGACAAGGGGCTGGTTTTACTGAGATAATTTTAAATAAAATAGGACTTGAACAAAATGCGCTGTGCAAAGTGTGCCAGGAAAAGGAGGAGGGACTTCTACATGTGTTTTTAGACTGTAAAGAATTGGAGAGTTTTTTAAGAAAATGTAAAGGTGTAATCAAAGATTTGGTGGGAGAGTGGGACGAAATTGAAAGCGAATGGAAAAGAGTAGTGATGCTTGGCTGGGACAAGAAATGTCAAAATAAAAGATTTGTAAATCTATGGACTATGTTAATGAAAAGCGCAATATGGGAAAGAAGAATTGCAGTTAAGAAAGAAAAGGTTGTTTTTAATGTTTGGGAGGTTTTTAAAAGAAAAACAGAAAAATACTTTGAAAGTTTGTATATGTATTTTAAAAGTGAAAAAATACTGAATGAATACTATGTTGTTTTTACACCCAAGGTT
>VONZ01003983.1:2500-5000 GCA_012976165.1 Labeo catla | reverse complement strand
GGAAAAAAGGCAGTGAATCAGAAGAGGACAGCGATACAAGTGAGTGGAGAAAGAGACAAAAGGCAGAGAAGAAGGGTAATGGACTGGGAGGAGTAATAAGGAGAAGGACAATAAAGGTAACACCAAATCTTGATCTTCCTAGGAAAAAAACACTGAAGAATAAATTTGAAGTACTGAGAGATTTGGAGGAAGAAGGTGATGATTGACAAGGATGTTGATTTTAAATTATTTTTTATTTTTCGTGATGACTATAAGATTTGTATGTCTTAACGCAAGAGGGTTGATGAGTAAAGATAAATTTAATGTGGTAAAAGAATTATGTAAAAATGAAGAGATAATTTTATTGCAAGAAACGAACTGGAAGAATGAAGTAATGGAGGATTTTAAAAAGAGATGGAAAGGAGAGATGTTTTATAACAATGGAGATGGAAGAATGGGAAGGGGAGTGGCTATTTTAATAAGGGAAAATGTGGATTTTGAGGCAATAGAAATGTATAATGATATGAAAGGAAAATGTAATGCAATTGAAATCAGACAAGAGGAGAATGTTTTTGTTTTAATGAATGTACATGCACCTACAGATGACAAGGAAAAAAAAGAATATTTTGATATATTAAGAACTTTAATGGAAAAATGGAAGACAGTTGTAGTAGCAGGTGATTTTAATACGGTTTTTAACAAAAGAGACATGGCAGATGGGATGGTTTTTAAATCAGATCTGGGTAGGAAGGAACTAGTATCGTTAATGAAAGAGAAAAATATGGTTGATGTATGGAGAGAAAGAAATGAAAACAGAAGAGAATTTTCAAGGAGACAATTAGTAGGGAATTTTATGTGTCAGACAAGAATCGATTTTATATTAAGCACAAGAGACATTGATTGTTTTATAGAAGATGTATTTTACAAGGAAACAAGTTTAAGTGATCACAAAATGATTTTATGGAATGTAGATTTTAATAAGAAAGATAAAGGGCCAGGGAATTGGATCTTAAACACAGGAATTTTAAGGGAAGAAAGCTATAAAATGGGGATTGTTAATTTATTAGAGAAAGAAAGGAAAGATGGTATGTATTTAGAAGATAAAAGAACATGGTGGGAAAATGTAAAATATGAAATAAAGAAATTCTCAATAAAGTATAGCAAATGTGTGCAAAAAGCTAGAAAAGCAAAAGAAATGAGATTAAGGAAAACTCTAAGGGAAGAACTAAAGAAGGAACAAGTGAACACACAGAGGATTGTGGAATTGGAAGACAATTTAAAGAAAATAGAAGAGGAGAAGTGCAAAGGTGCAATGCTGAGAAGCAAGGCAAAGTATACAATAGAGGGTGAAAAATGTACAAAATTCTTTTTCGACCTGGAAAGAAGAAGAGGGAAGGCAGAAATAATAAAAGAATTAAAAAACGAAAACGGAGAATCGGTCAAAGGCACTGCTGAGATTTTAAGAGAAGTTAAGAATTATTATGAGGAACTTTTTAAGGAAAATGGAATGGATGAGCAGAAAAAAAGAATTCTATTACAACAAATTAAATCGAGAGTAGGGAAAGAAGATAAAATTGAATGTGACAAAGAAATTAGCCAGCAGGAGATAATAGAGGCAATAAATCTTTTGAAAAGCAGGAAAAGTCCAGGGATTGATGGATTAGTAAATGAATTTTATAAGGTTTTTAAAGAAGAAATAAGTCTAATTTTAAAAGAATTATATGAAGATATTTTTAAAAGGAATGAGTTAAACCAAATGATGAGTTTAGGACTGATGAAAATAGCATATAAAAGAAAAGGGGATAGAGCATTATTAAAGAATTTCAGACCTATTACTATGTTAAACACGGACCTAAAGATTTTAACAAAGATTTTATCAAATAGATTAAAGAATGTTTTGCCCAAAATAATAGAGACTAATCAAGCTTATGGAGTCACGGGTAGAGATATTGCAGATACAACAAGTAGTATAAGGGATATAGTTAGCTATTTAAATGAGAAAAACAGAAAGGGATATTTGATAAGCTTAGATTTTGAAAAGGCTTTTGATAGAGTTGAGCATGGGTTTTTATTTTCAATCTTAGAGTGTTTTGGGTTTGGGAGGAATTTTATAAAATGGGTGAGAATTTTATATAGCGATATTATGACAAAAGTTAAATGTAATGGCTTTTTAACTGAACCTTTTAAAATATCCAGATCTATAAGGCAAGGATGTCCACTATCAGCACAGCTTTACTCGCTGGTAGCAGAACCTCTAGGCTTGATAATTAAGAAAGAAGAGAAAATAAAAGGTGTGCAAATTGAAGAAGGTCAAGAAGATATAAAAATCTTTCAATATGCGGATGACACTACATTGATAGCAAAAGATATACAAAGTGTTAAAAATGCAATGGAAAAAGTTGAATGGTACTGTCAAGGATCAGGTGCAAAGATAAACGAAGAAAAAACTATTTTTATGAAGTTTGGAAATGTACCAGAGTTGGCTGGGGCTTTTAATTTTATAGAAGTACAGGAAGCAAAG
>VONZ01003982.1:0-14145 GCA_012976165.1 Labeo catla | reverse complement strand
AAAGGAGCATCCTTTAGGTGAGGACATAAACTGGCTTCCTGACCAGCTCTTGTCCGTAATATTCACCTTGGCCCAGTGTTAAGGATGGTAGCGCATCCTGCCGGCAGATATTGAGCTTGTCAGCATGCGCTACCCCTCTGTTGGAGCAGCTTTCTTAAGGTACCGACAGCAAGTATGTCTTTTGCATGCAGTAGCCAGAGTCTGGTTCCTCACTAAAAGCTCAGTAGACCAGAGCCTGTTCTGTACTTGGGTGGCTGACCAATATGAGAAGTCCTAGCATGCTGCTGGGGCCAGCTATTATTTGGCCGAACATCAGGTGGCGCTCCTTCCCTGACATGTTTAAGATGGTAGCGCATTCTGACGGCCAAATTGACGCCATCAGGATGTGCTACCCCTCTATTAGAGCAGCTCTATCAAACATCCTAGCCAAATCTTGCCCCTTGCCTGCAGTAGCCAAAGTCTGCTTTTTCAGCAAAGCTAAGCAGGCCCCAGCCAGGTCTGTTTTTGGATGGGAGACCTCTTTAGAAGGCTCAGGCTGCTGTTAGTGTTGGTTTTATGCCGATCAACAGGGGGCGCTCATGCCCTGACATGTATGGGTGCAATTTTCCTAGTATACCCTGCGGGCCTCAGACTGGAAAATAATCGACTGTTTGATCAAACGGACCTTTTAAAAAGGAGCATCATTTAGTTGAGGACATAAACTGGCTTAAGGATGGTAGCGCATCCTGACGGCAGATATTGAGCTTGTCAGCATGCGCTACCCCTCTTTTGGAGCAGCTTTCTTAAGGTACCGACAGCAAGTATGTCTTTTGCATGCAGTAGCCAGAGTCTGGTTCCTCACTAAAAGCTAAGGAGACCAGAGTCTGGTCTGTACTTGCGTGGCTGACCAATATGAGAAGTCCTAGCATGCTGCTGGTGCCAGCTATTATTTGGCCGAACAGCAGGGGGCGCTCATTCCCTGACATGTTTAAGATGGTAGCGCATCCTGACGGCCAAATTGAGGCCATCAGGATGCGCTACCCCTCTATTAGAGCAGCTCTATCAAACATGCCACGCAAACCTTGTCCCTTGCCTGCAGTAGCCAGAGTCTGCTTTTTCAGCAAAGTTAAGCAGGCCCCAGCCAGGTCTGTTGTTGGATGGGAGACCTATTAGAGAAGGCTCAGGCTGCTGCTTATGGTTTTGGTTTTATGCCGATCAACAGGGGGCGCTCATCCCCTGACATGTGTGGGTGCAATTTTCCTAGTATACCCTGCGGGCCTCAGACTGTAAAATGATCGACCTTTTGATCAAACGGACCTTGTAAAAAGTAGCATCCTTCAGGTGAGGACATAAACTGGCTTCCTGACCAGCTCTTGTCCGTAATAATCACCTTGGCCCAGTGTTAAGGATGGTAGCGCATCCTGACGGCAGATATTGAGCTTGTCAGCATGCGCTACCCCTCTGTAGGAGCAGCTTTCTTAAGGTACCGCCAGCAAGTATGTCTTTTGCATGCAGTAGCCAGAGTCTGGTTCCTCACTAAAAGCTCAGGAGACCAGAGTCTGGTCTGTACTTGCGTGGCTGACCAATATGAGAAGTCCTAGCATGCTCCTGGGGCCAGCTATTATTTGGCCGAACAGCAGGGGGCGCTCATTCCCTGACATGTTTAAGATGGTAGCGCATCCTGACGGCCAAATTGAGGCCATCAGGATGCGCTACCCCTCTATTAGAGCAGCTCTATCAAACATGCAAGCCAAACCTTGTCCCTTGCCTGCAGTAGCCAGAGTCTGTTTCTTCAGCAAAGCTAAGCAGACCCCAGCCAGGTCTGTTGTTGAATGGGAGACCTATTAGAGAAGGATCAGGCTGCTGCTTATGGTTTTGGTTTTATGCCGATCAACAGGGGGCGCTCATCCCCTGACATGTGTGGGTGCAATTTTCCTAGTATACCCTGCGGGCCTCAGACTTTAAAATAATCGAGCTTTTGATCAAACGGACCTTTTAAAAAGGAGCATCCTTTAGTTGAGGACATAAACTGGCTTCCTGACCAGCTCTTGTCCGTAATAATCAACTTGGCCCAGTGTTAAGGATGGTAGCGCATCCTGACGGCAGATATTGAGCTTGTCAGCATGCGCTACCCCTCTGTTGGAGCAGCTTTCTTAAGGTACCGACAGCAAGTATGCTTTTGCATGCAGTAGCCAGAGTCTGGTTCCTCACTAAAAGCTAAAGAGACCAGAGCCTGGTCTGTACTTGCGTGGCTGACCAATATGAGAAGTCCTAGCATGCTGCTGGGGCCAGCTATTATTTGGCCGAACAGCAGGGGGCGCTCATTCCCTGACATGTTTAAGATGGTAGCGCATCCTGACGGCAAAATTGAGGCCATCAGGATGCGCTACCCCTCTATTAGAGCAGCTCTATCAAACATGCCAGCCAAACCTTGTCCCTTGCCTGCAGTAGCCAGAGTCTGCTTCTTCAGCAAAGCTAAGAAAGAAAGTAGGAAAGAAAGAAAGAAAGAAAGTAGGAAAGAAAGAAAGAAATAAAGAAAGAAAGTAGGAAAGAAAGAAAGAAAGAAAGAAGGAAAGAAAGAAAAAAGGAAAGAAAGAAAGTAGGAAAGAAAGAAAGAAAGAAAGACAGTAGGAAAGAAAGAAAGAAGGAAAGAAAGAAAGTAGGAAAGAAAGAAAGAAAGAAAGAAAGAATGAAAGAAAGAAAGAAAGGAAGTAGGAAAGAAAGAAAGAAAGAAAGAAAGTAGGAAAGAAACACGCCAGTCAAGCCTTGTCCCTTGCCAAACAGGCCCCACCCAGGTCTGTTGTTGGATGGGAGACCTCTTTAGAAGGCTCAGGCTGCTGTTAGTGTTGCTTTTATGCCGATCAACAGGGGGCGCTCATGCCCTGACATGTATGCGTGCAATTTTCCTAGTATACCCTGCGGGCCTCAGACTGTAAAATAATCGACCTTTGATCAAACGGACCTTTTAAAAAGGAGCATCCTTTAGGTGAGGACATAAACTGGCTTCCTGACCAGCTCTTGTCCGTAATATTCACCTTGGCCCAGTGTTAAGGATGGTAGCGCATCCTGACGGCAGATATTGAGCTTGTCAGCATGCGCTACCCCTCTGTTGGAGCAGCTTTCTTAAGGTACCGACAGCAAGTATGTCTTTTGCATGCAGTAGCCAGAGTCTGGTTCCTCACTAAAAGCTAAGGAGACCAGAGCCTGGTCTGTACTTGCGTGGCTGACCAATATGAGAAGTCCTAGCATGCTGCTGGGGCCAGCTATTATTTGGCCGAACAGCAGGGGGCGCTCATTCCCTGACATGTTTAAGATGGTAGCGCATCCTGACGGCCAAATTGAGGCCATCAGGATGCGCTACCCCTCTATTAGAGCAGCTCTATCAAACATGCCAGCAAAACCTTGTCCCTTGCCTGCAGTAGCCAGAGTCTGCTTTTTCAGCAAAGCTAAGCAAGGCCCCAGCCAGGTCTGTTGTTGGATGGGAGACCTATTAGAAGGCTCAGGCTGCTGTTAGTGTTGGTTTTATGCCGATCAACAGGGGGCGCTCATGCCCTGACATGTATGGGTGCAATTTTCCTAGTATACCCTGCGGGCCTCAGACTGTAAAATAATCGACCTTTTGATCAAACGGACCTTTTAAAAAGGAGCATCCTTTAGGTGAGGACATAAACTGGCTTCCTGACCAGCTCTTGTCCGTAATAATCACCTTGGCCCAGTGTTAAGGATGGTAGCGCATCCTGACGGCAGATATTGAGCTTGTCAGCATGCGCTACCCCTCTGTTGGAGCAGCTTTCTTAAGGTACCGACAGCAAGTATGTCTTTTGCATGCAGTAGCCAGAGTCTGGTTCCTCACTAAAAGCTCAGGAGACCAGAGCCTGGTCTGTACTTGCGTGGCTGACCAATATGAGAAGTCCTAGCATGCTGCTGGGGCCAGCTATTATTTGGCCGAACAGCAGGGGGCGCTCATTCCCTGACATGTTTAAGATGGTAGTGCATCCTGACGGCCAAATTGAGGCCATCAGGATGCGCTACCCCTCTATTAGAGCAGCTCTATCAAACATGCCAGCCAAACCTTGTCCTTTGCCTGCAGTAGCCAGAGTCTGTTTCTTGAGCAAAGCTAAGGAGGCCCCAGCCAGGTCTGTTGTTGGATGGGAGACCTATTAAGAAGTCTCAGGCTGCTGCTGGTGTTGGTTTGATGCTGATCAACAGGGGGCGCTCATGCCCTGACATGTATGGGTGTAATTTTCCTAGTATACCCTGCGGGCCTCAGACTGTAAAATAATCAACCTTTTGATCAAATGGACCTTTTAAAAAGGAGCATCCTTTAGGTGAAGACATAAACTGGCTTCCTGACCAGCTCTTGTCCGTAATAATCACCTTGGCCCAGTGTTAAGGATGGTAGCGCATCCTGACGGCAGATATTGAGCTTGTCAGCATGCGCTACCCCTCTGTAGGAGCAGCTTTCTTAAGGTACCGACAGCAAGTATGTCTTTTGCATGCAGTAGCCAGAGTCTGGTTCCTCACTAAAAGCTCAGGAGACCAGAGTCTGGTCTGCACTTGCGTGACTGACCAATATGAGAAGTCCTAGCATGCTGCTGGGGCCAGCTATTATTTGGCCGAACAGCAGGGGGCGCTCATTCCCTGACATGTTTAAGATGGTAGCGCATTCTGACGGCCAAATTGAGGCCATCAGGATGTGCTACCCCTCTATTAGAGCAGCTCTATCAAACATGCCAGCCAAATCTTGCCCCTTGCCTGCAGTTGCCAAAGTCTGCTTCTTCAACAAAGCTAAGCAGGCCCCAGCCAGGTCTGTTGTTGGATGGCAGACCTCTTTAGAAGGCTCAGGCTGCTATTAGTGTTGGTTTTATGCCGATCAACAGGGGGCGCTCATGCCCTGACATGTATGGGTGCAATTTTCCTAGTATACCCTGCGGGCCTCAGACTGTAAAATAATCGACCGTTTGATCAAACGGACCTTGTAAAAAGTAGCATCCTTCAGGTGAGGACATAAACTGGCTTCCTGACCAGCTCTTGTCCGTAATAATCACCTTGGCCCAGTGTTAAGGATGGTAGCGCATCCTGACGGCAGATATTGAGCTTGTCAGCATGCGCTACCCCTCTGTTGGAGCAGCTTTCTTAAGGTACCGACAGCAAGTATGTCTTTTGCATGCAGTAGCCAGAGTCTGGTTCCTCACTAAAAGCTCAGGAGACCAGAGTCTGGTCTGTACTTGCGTGGCTGACCAATATGAGAAGTCCTAGCATGCTGCTGGGGCCAGCTATTATTTGGCCGAACAGCAGGGGGCGCTCATTCCCTGACATGTTTAAGATGGTAGCGCATCCTGACGGCCAAATTGAGGCCATCAGGATGCGCTACCCCTCTATTAGAGCAGCTCTATCAAACATGTCACGCAAACCTTGTCCCTTGCCTGCAGTAGCCAGAGTCTGTTTTTTCAGCAAAGTTAAGCAGGCCCCAGCCATTTCTGTTGTTGGATGGGAGACCTATTAGAGAAGGCTCAGGCTGCTGCTTATGGTTTTGGTTTTATGCCGATCAACAGGGGGCGCTCATCCCCTGACATGTGTGGGTGCAATTTTCCTAGTATACCCTGCGGGCCTCAGACTGTAAAATAATCGACCTTTTGATCAAACGGACCTTGTAAAAAGTAGCATCCTTTAGTTGAGGACATAAACTGGCTTCCTGACCAGCTCTTGTCCGTAATAATCAACTTGGCCCAGTGTTAAGGATGGTAGCGCATCCTGACGGCAGATATTGAGCTTGTCAGCATGCGCTACCCCTCTGTTGGAGCAGCTTTCTTAAGGTACCGACAGCAAGTATGTCTTTTGCATGCAGTAGCCAGAGTCTGGTTCCTCACTAAAAGCTCAGGAGACCAGAGTCTGGTCTGTACTTGCGTGGCTGACCAATATGAGAAGTCCTAGCATGCTGCTGGTGCCAGCTATTATTTGGCCGAACAGCAGGGGGCGCTCATTCCCTGACATGTTTAAGATGGTAGCGCATCCTGACGGCCAAATTGAGGCCATTAGGATGCGCTACCCCTCTATTAGAGCAGCTCTATCAAACATGCCAGCCTAACCTTGTCCCTTGCCTGCAGTAGCCAGAGTCTGCTTCTTCAGCAAAGCTAAGAAAGAAAGTAGGAAAGAAAGAAAGAAAGAAAGTAGGAAAGAAAGAAAGAAATAAAGAAAGAAAGTAGGAAAGAAAGAAAGAAAGAAAGAAGGAAAGAAAGAAAAAAGGAAAGAAAGAAAGTAGGAAAGAAAGAAAGAAAGAAAGACAGTAGGAAAGAAAGAAAGAAGGAAAGAAAGAAAGTAGGAAAGAAAGAAAGAAAGAAAGAAAGAAAGAATGAAAGAAAGAAAGAAAGGAAGTAGGAAAGAAAGAAAGAAAGAAAGAAAGTAGGAAAGAAACACGCCAGTCAAGCCTTGTCCCTTGCCAAACAGGCCCCACCCAGGTCTGTTGTTGGATGGGAGACCTATTAAGAAGTCTCAGGCTGCTGCTGGTGTTGGTTTTATGCCGATCAACAGGGGGCGCTCATGCCCTGACATGTATGGGTGCAATTTTCCTAGTATACCCTGCGGGCCTCAGACTGGAAAATAATCGACCTTTTGATCAAACGGACCTTTTAAAAAGGAGCATCCTTTAGGTGATGACATAAACTGGCTTCCTGACCAGCTCTTGTCCGTAATAATCACCTTGGCCCAGTGTTAAGGATGGTAGCGCATCCTGACTGCAGATACTGAGCTTGTCAGCATGCGCTACCCCTCTGTTAGAGCAGCTTTCTTAAGGTACCGACAGCAAGTATGTCTTTTGCATGCAGTAGCCAGAGTCTGGTTCCTCACTAAAAGCTAAAGAGACCAGAGCCTGGTCTGTACTTGTGTGCCTGACCAATATGAGAAGTCCTAGCATGCTGCTGGGGCCAGCTATTATTTGGCCGAACAGCAGGGGGCGCTCATTCCCTGACATGTTTAAGATGGTAGCGCATCCTGACGGCCAAATTGAGGCCATCAGGATGCGCTACCCCTCTATTAGAGCAGCTCTATCAAACAGGCCAGCAAAACCTTGCCCCTTGCCTGCAGTAGCCAAAGTCTGCTTTTTCAGCAAAGCTAAGCAAGCCCCAGCCAGGTCTGTTGTTGGATGGGAGACCTCTTTAGAAGGCTCAGGCTGCTGTTAGTGTTGGTTTTATGCCGATCAACAGGGGGCGCTCATGCCCTGACATGTATGGGTGCAATTTTCCTAGTATACCCTGCGGGCCTCAGACTGTAAAATAATCGACCGTTTGATCAAACGGACCTCTTAAAAAGGAGCATCCTTTAGGTGAGGACATAAACTGGCTTCCTGACCAGCTCTTGTCCGTAATATTCACCTTGGCCCAGTGTTAAGGATGGTAGCGCATCCTGACGGCAGATATTGAGCTTGTCAGCATGCGCTACCCCTCTGTTGGAGCAGCTTTCTTAAGGTACCAACAGCAAGTATGTCTTTTGCATGCAGTAGCCAGAGTCTGGTTCCTCACTAAAAGCTCAGGAGACCAGAGTCTGGTCTGTACTTGCGTGGCTGACCAATATGAGAAGTCCTAGCATGCTGCTAGTGCCAGCTATTATTTGGCCGAACAGCAGGGGGCGCTCATTCCCTGACATGTTTAAGATGGTAGCGCATCCTGACGGCCAAATTGAGGCCATCAGGATGCGCTACCCCTCTATTAGAGCAGCTCTATCAAACATGCCAGCCAAACCTTGTCCCTTGCCTGCAGTAGCCAGAGTCTGCTTCTTCAGCAAAGCTAAGAAAGAAAGTAGGAAAGAAAGAAAGAAAGAAAGAAAGAAAGTAGGAAAGAAAGAAAGAAATAAAGAAAGAAAGTAGGAAAGAAAGAAAGAAAGAAAGAAGGAAAGAAAGAAAAAAGGAAAGAAAGAAAGTAGGAAAGAAAGAAAGAAAGAAAGACAGTAGGAAAGAAAGAAAGAAGGAAAGAAAGAAAGTAGGAAAGAAAGAAAGAAAGAAAGAAAGAATGAAAGAAAGAAAGAAAGGAAGTAGGAAAGAAAGAAAGAAAGAAAGAAAGTAGGAAAGAAAGAAAGAAAGGAAGAAAGAAAGAAAGAAAGAAAGAAAGAAAGAAAGAAAGGAAGTAGGAAAGAAAGAAAGAAAGAAAGAAAGTAGGAAAGAAACACGCCAGTCAAGCCTTGTCCCTTGCCAAACAGGCCCCACCCAGGTCTGTTGTTGGATGGGAGCCCTATTAAGAAGTCTCAGGCTGCTGCTGGTGTTGGTTTTATGCCGATCAACAGGGGGCGCTCATGCCCTGACATGTATGGGTGCAATTTTCCTAGTATACCCTGCGGGCCTCAGACTGTAAAATAATCGACCTTTTGATCAAACGGACCTTTTAAAAAGGAGCATCCTTTAGGTGAGGACATAAACTGGCTTCCTGACCAGCTCTTGTCCGTAATAATCACCTTGGCCCAGTGTTAAGGCTGGTAGCGCATCCTGACGGCAGATATTGAGCTTGTCAGCATGCGCTACCCCTCTGTTGGAGCAGCTTTCTTAAGGTACCGACAGCAAGTATGTCTTTTGCATGCAGTAGCCAGAGTCTGGTTCCTCACTAAAAGCTCAGGAGACCAGAGTCTGGTCTGTACTTGCGTGGCTGACCAATATGAGAAGTCCTAGCATGCTGCTGGTGCCAGCTATTATTTGGCCGAACAGCAGGGGGCGCTCATTCCCTGACATGTTTAAGATGGTAGCGCATCCTGACGGCCAAATTGAGGCCATCAGGATGCGCTACCCCTCTATTAGAGCAGCTCTATCAAACATGCCAGCCAAATCTTGCCCCTTGCCTGCAGTAGCCAAAGTCTACTTCTTCAGCAAAGTTAAGCAGGCCCCAGCCAGGTCTGTTGTTGGATCGGAGACCTATTAGAGAAGGCTCAGGCTGCTGCTTATGGTTTTGGTTTTATGCCGATCAACAGGGGGCGCTCATCCCCTGACATGTGTGGGTGCAATTTTCCTAGTATACACTGCGGGCCTCAGACTGTAAAATGATCGACCTTTTGATCAAACGGACCTTGTAAAAAGTAGCATCCTTCAGGTGAGGACATAAACTGGCTTCCTGACCAGCTCTTGTCCGTAATAATCACCTTGGCCCAGGGTTAAGGATGGTAGCGCATCCTGACGGCAGATATTGAGCTTGTCAGCATGCGCTACCCCTCTGTTGGAGCAGCTTTCTTAAGGTACCGACAGCAAGTATGTCTTTTGCATGCAGTAGCCAGAGTCTGGTTCCTCACTAAAAGCTCAGGAGACCAGAGTCTGGTCTGTACTTGCGTGGCGGACCAATATGAGAAGTCCTAGCATGCTGCTGGGGCCAGCTATTATTTGGCCGAACAGCAGGGGGCGCTCATTCCCTGACATGTTTAAGATGGTAGCGCATCCTGACGGCCAAATTGAGGCCATCAGGATGCGCTACCCCTCTATTAGAGCAGCTCTATCAAACATGCCAGCCAAACCTTGTCCCTTGCCTGCAGTAGCCAGAGTCTGTTTCTTCAGCAAAGCTAAGCAGGCCCCAGCCAGGTCTGTTGTTGGATGGGAGACCTATTAAGAAATCTCAGGCTGCTGGTGTTGGTTTTATGCCGATCAACAGGGGGCGCTCATTCCCTGACATGTATGGGTGCAATTTTCCTAGTATACCCTGCGGGCCTCAGACTGTAAAATAATCGACCTTTTGATCAAACGGACCTTTTAAAAAGGAGCATCCTTTAGGTGAGGACATAAACTGGCTTCCTGACCAACTCTTGTCCGTAATAATCACCTTGGCCCAGTGTTAAGGAAGGTAGCGGATCCTGACGGCAGATATTGAGCTTGTCAGCATGCGCTACCCCTCTGTTGGAGCAGCTTTCTTAAGGTACCGACAGCAAGTATGTCTTTTGCATGCAGTAGCCAGAGTCTGGTTCCTCACTAAAAGCTCAGGAGACCAGAGCCTGTTCTGTACTTGGGTGGCTGCCCAATATGAGAAGTCCTAGCATGCTGCTGGGGCCAGCTATTATTTGGCCGAACAGCAGGGGGCGCTCATTCCCTGACATAAATGATAGAAGACGCGATCCCGACGCGCCAAATTGAGGGCCATCAGACGCTTACCCCTCATTAGAGCAGCTCTACTTCAACATGCCACGCAAAACCTTGTCCCCGCCCGTGGTAGCCAGAGTCTGCTTTTTCAGCAAGCAGCTTGTCGTACGCGCCAAGCAATCTCTGTTGGAGCAGCTTTCTTAAGGTACCGACAGCAAGTAGCCAGAGTCTGGTTCTTCACTAAAAGCTAAAGAGACCAGATCCTGGTCTGTACTTGGGTGGCTGACCAATATGTGAAGTCCTAGCATGCTGCTGGGGCCAGCTATTATTTGGCCGAACAGCAGGGGGTGCTCATTCCCTGACATGTGTAACATGGTAGCGCATCCTGACGGCCAAATTGAGGCCATCAGGATGCGCTACCCCTCTATTAGAGCAGCTCTATCAAACATGCTAGCCCAACCTTGTCCCTTGCGTGATGTCGCCAGGGTCTGCTTCTTCAGCAAATCTAAGCAGGCCCCAGCCAGGTCTGTTGTTGGATGGGAGACCTATTAGAGAAGGCTCAGATTGCTGCTGGTGTTGGTTTTATGCCGGTCAACAGGGGGTGCTCATGCCCTGACATGTAACGGTGCAATTTTCCTAGTATAACCCTGCTGTCCTCAGACTGTAAAATAATCGACCTTTTGATCAAACGGACCTTGTAGAAAGTAGCATCCTTCAGGTGAGGACATAAACTGGCTTCCTGACCAACTCTTGTCCGTAATAATCACCTTGGCCCAGTGTTAAGGAAGGTAGCGCATCCTGACGGCAGATATTGAGCTTGTCAGCATGCGCTACCCCTCTGTTGGAGCAGCTTTCTTAAGGTACCGACAGCAAGTATGTCTTTTGCATGCAGTAGCCAGAGTCTGGTTCCTCACTAAAACCTCAGGAGACCAGAGCCTGGTCTGTACTTGGGTGGCTGACCAATATGAGAAGTCCTAGCATGCTGCTGGGGCCAGCTATTATTTGGCCGAACAGCAGGGGGCGCTCATTCCCTGACATATTTAAGATGGCAGCGCATCCTGACGGCCAAATTGAGGCCATCAGGATGCGCTACCCCTCTATTAGAGCAGCTCTATCAAACATGCCAGCCAAACCTTGTCCCTTGCCTGCAGTAGCCAGAGTCTGCTTCTTCAGCAAAGCTAAGAAAGAAAGTAGGAAAGAAAGAAAGAAAGAAAGAAGGAAAGAAAGAAAGAAAGAAAGTAGGAAGAAAGAAAGAAGGAAAAGAAAGAAAGAAAGAAAGAAAGAAAGACAGTAGGAAAGAAAAGAAAGAAGGAAAAGAAAGAAAAAGAATGGAAAAGAAAGCAGGAAAGAAAGAAGGAAAGAAAGAAAGTAGAAAAAGAAAGAAGGAAAAGAAAGAAAGAAAGAAAGAAAGAAATAAAAGAAAGAAAGAAAGAAAGAAAGAAAGGAAGCAGGAAAGAAAGAAAGAAAGAAAGAAAGAAAGTAGGAAAGAAACACGCCAGTCAAGCCTTGTCCCTTGCCAAACAGGCCCCACCCAGGTCTGTTGTTGGACGGGAGAGCTATTAAGAAGTCTCAGGCTGCTGCTGGTGTTGGTTTTATGCCGATCAACAGGGCGGAGTCTGCTTCTTCAAAGGCAAGCTAAGAAAGAAAGTAGGAAAGAAAGAAAGAAAAGAAAGTGCAGGAAAGAAAGAAAGAAATAAAGAAAGAAAGAAAGAAGGAAAGAAAAAGGAAAGAAAGAAAGTAGGAAAGAAAGAAAAGAAAGAAAGAAAGACAGTAGGGAAAGAAAAAGAAAAGAAGGAAAGAAAGAAAAGGAAAGAAAGAAAGCAGAAAAGAAAGAAAGAAAGAAAAGAAAGAAAGACAGTAGGAAAGAAAGATAGAAGGAAAGAAAAAGAAAGAAGGAAAGAAAGAAAGTAGGGAAAGAAAAGAAAGAAAGAAAGAATGAAAGAAAGCAGGAAAGAAAATAAAGTAGGAAAGAAAGAAAGAAAGGAAGAAAGAAAGAAAGAAAGGAAGTAGGAAAGAAAGAAAGAAAAAGAGTAGGGGAAAAGAAACACGCGTCAAGTCTTGTTCCCTGCCAAACAGGCCCCAGCCAGGTCTGTTGTTGGATGGGAGACCTATTAGAGAAGGCTCAGGCTGCTGCTGGTGTTGGTTTTATGCCGGTCAACAGGGGGTGCTCATCCCCTGACATGTAACGGTGCAATTTTCCTAGTATACCCTGCGGGCCTCAGACTGTAAAATAATCGACCGTTTGATCAAACGGACCTTTTAAAAAGGAGCATCCTTTAGGTGAGAACATAAACTGGCTTCCTGACCAGCTCTTGTCCGTAATATTCACCTTGGCCCAGTGTTAAGGATGGTAGCGCATCCTGACGGCAGATATTGAGCTTGTCAGCATGCGCTACCCCTCTGTTGGAGCAGCTTTCTTAAGGTACTGACAGCAAGTATGTCTTTTGCATGCAGTAGCCAGAGTCTGGTTCCTCACTAAAAGCTCAGGAGACCAGAGTCTGGTCTGTACTTGCGTGGCTGACCAATATGAGAAGTCCTAGCATGCTGCTGGTGCCAGCTATTATTTGGCCGAACAGCAGGGGGCGCTCATTCCCTGACATGTTTAAGATGGTAGCGCATCCTGACGGCCAAATTGAGGCCATCAGGATGCGCTACACCTCTATTAGAGCAGCTCAATCAAACATGCCACACAAACCTTGTCCCTTGCCTGCAGTAGCCAGAGTCTGCTTTTTCAGCAAAGTTAAGCAGGCCCCAGCCAGGTCTGTTGTTGGATGGGAGACCTATTAGAGAAGGCTCAGGCTGCTGCTTATGGTTTTGGTTTTATTCCGATCAACAGGGGGCGCTCATCCCCTGACATGTGTGGGTGCAATTTTCCTAGTATACCCTGCGGGCCTCAGACTGTAAAATGATCGACCTTTTGATCAAACAGACCTTGTAAAAAGTAGCATCCTTCAGGTGAGGACATAAACTGGCTTCCTGACCAGCTCTTGTCCGTAATAATCACCTTGGCCCAGTGTTAAGGATGGTAGCGCATCCTGACGGCAGATATTGAGCTTGTCAGCATGCGCTACCCCTCTGTAGGAGCAGCTTTCTTAAGGTACCGACAGCAAGTATGTCTTTTGCATGCAGTAGCCAGAGTCTGGTTCCTCACTAAACGCTCAGGAGACCAGAGTCTGGTCTGTACTTGCGTGGCTGACCAATATGAGAAGTCCTAGCATGCTGCTGGGGCCAGCTATTATTTGGCCGAACAGCAGGGGGCACTCATTCCCTGACATGTTTAAGATGGTAGCGCATTCTGACGGCCAAATTGAGGCCATCAGGATGTGCTACCCCTCTATTAGAGCAGCTCTATCAAACATGCCAGCCAAATCTTGCCCCTTACCTGCAGTAGCCAAAGTCTGCTTCTTCAGCAAAGCTAAGCAGTCCCCAGCCAGGTCTGTTGTTGGATGGGAGACCTCTTTAGAAGGCTCAGGCTGCTGTTAGTGTTGGTTTTATGCCGATCAACAGGGGGCGCTCATCCCCTGACATGTATGGGTGCAATTTTCCTAGTATACCCTGCGGGCCTCAGACTGTAAAATAATCGACCGTTTGATCAAACGGACCTCTTTAAAAGGAGCATCCTTTAGGTGAGGACATAAACTGGCTTCCTGACCAGCTCTTGTCCGTAATATTCACCTTGGCCCAGTGTTAAGGATGGTAGCGCATCCTGACGGCAGCTATTGAGCTTGTCAGCATGCGCTACCCCTCTGTTGGAGCAGCTTTCTTAAGGTACCGACAGCAAGTATGTCTTTTGCATGCAGTAGCCAGAGTCTGGTTCCTCACTAAAAGCTCAGTAGACCAGAGCCTGTTCTGTACTTGGGTGGCTGACCAATATGAGAAGTCCTAGCATGCTGCTGGGGCCAGCTATTATTTGGCCGAACATCAGGTGGCGCTCCTTCCCTGACATGTTTAAGATGGTAGCGCATTCTGACGGCCAAATTGACGCCATCAGGATGTGCTACCCCTCTATTAGAGCAGCTCTATCAAACATCCTAGCCAAATCTTGCCCCTTGCCTGCAGTAGCCAAAGTCTGCTTTTTCAGCAAAGCTAAGCAGGCCCCAGCCAGGTCTGTTTTTGGATGGGAGACC
>VONZ01003981.1:0-14152 GCA_012976165.1 Labeo catla | reverse complement strand
ACATCAAGAAGTGTATTTCTGCATTTTAAATAACATTCCTTTCATGCCTGTGAAAAAAATTTAATGTGGGTCAGCTTTGTTCATGAAACTGCATTAACTTTCGTTTTCTGGCTGAGAAACGACGTTTTAGAGCGTTTCCAAACATGCCTTCGTTTCATGAGCTGAGATGCCTAAAAACACTATTGGCGTTTCTATAAGGCTCTAACTTAGCGTTTTATGCACTGAGGCCATAAGTAAACTTGATATGAAAAAAACTTCTAAGACATCAAGAAGTGTCTTTCTGCATTGTAAATAACATTCCTTTCATGCATGTGAAACATTTTTAATGTTGGTCAGTTGTATTTATGAAACTGCATGAACTGGCGTTTTCTGACTGAGAAAAGACGTTTTAGAGCGTTTCCAAGCATGCCTTGGATTCATGAGCTCAGATGCTTAAAAACAGTTTTGGCGTTCCTAGAAGGCCCTAACTTAGCGTTTTATGCACTGAGGCCATAAGTAAACTTGATATGAAAAAAACTTCTAAGACATCAAGAAGTGTCTTTCTGCATTGTAAATAACATTCCTTTCATGCATGTGAAACATTTTTAATGTTGGTGAGTTGTTTTTATGAAACTGCATGAACTGGCGTTTTCTGACTGAGAAAAGACGTTTTAGAGCGTTTCCAAGCATGCCTTGGATTCATGAGCTCAGATGCCTTAAAATAGTTTTGGCGTTCCTAGAAGGCCCTAACTTAGCGTTTTATGCACTGAGGCCATAAATAAACTTGATATGAAAAAAACTTCTAACACATCAAGAAGTGTCTTTTCTGCATTGTAAATAACATTCCTTTCATGCATGTGAAACATTTTTATTGTTGGTGGTTGTATTCGAAACGCTGCATGAACTGGCGTTTCTGACGAGAAAAGGCGTTTAGAAGCGTTTCAACCATGCCTTGGTTTCATGAGCTGAGATGCCTAAAGACACTATTGGCGTTCGAAGGATCTAACGGCGTTTTATGCACTGAGGCCATAAGTAAACTTGATATGAAAAAAACTTCTAACACATCAAGAAGTGTCTTTCTGCATTGTAAATAACATTCCTTTCATGCCTGTGAAAAATGTTTAATGTGGGTCAGCTTTATTCATGAAACTGCATGAACTTTCGTTTTCTGACTGAGAAAAGACGTTTTAGAGCGTTTCCAACCATGCCTTGGTTTCATGAGCTGAGATGCCTAAAAACAGTATTGGCGTTCCTAGAAGGCTCTAACTTAGCGTTTTATGCACTGAGGCCATAAGTAATCTTGATATGAAAAAAACTTCTAACACATCAAGAAGTGTATTTCTGCATTGTAAATAACATTCCTTTCATGCATGTGAAACATTTTTAATGTTGGTGAGTTGTATTTATGAAAGTGCATGAACTTTCGTTTTCTGACTGAGAAAAGACGTTTTAGAGCGTTTCCAAACATGCCTTGGTTTCATGAGCTGAGATGCCTAAAAACTGTATTGGCGTTTCTAGAAGGCTCTAACTTAGCGTTTTATGCACTGAGGCCATAAGTAAATTTGATATGAAAAAAAACTTCTAATATATCAAGAAGTGTCTTTCTGCATTGTAAATAACATTCCTTTCATGCATGTGAAACATTTTTAATGTTGGTGAGTTGTATTTATGAAACTGCATGAACTGGCGTTTTCTGACTGAGAAAAGACGTTTTAGAGCGTTTCCAAGCATGCCTTGGATTGATGAGCTCAGATGCCTAAAAACAGTTTTGGCGTTCCTAGAAGGCCCGATCTTAGCGTTTTATGCACTGAGGCCATAAGTAAACTTGATATGAAAAAAACTTCTAACACATCAAGAAGTGTCTTTCTGCATTGTAAATAACATTCCTTTCATGCATGTGAAAAAATTTTAATGTGGATCAGCTTTGTTCATGAAACTGCATTAACGTTCGTTTTCTGACTGAGAAAAGACGTTTCAGAGCGTTTCCCAACATGCCTTGGTTTCATGAGCTGAGATGCCTAAAAACTCTATTGGCGTTTCTAGAAGGCTCTAACTTAGCGTTTTATGCACTGAGGCCATAAGTAAATTTGATATGAAAAAAACTTCTAATACATCAAGAAGTGTCTTTCTGCATTGTAAATAACATTCCTTTCATGTATATGAAACATTTTTATTGTTGGTGAGTTGTATTCATGAAACTGCATGAACTGGCGTTTTCTGACTGAGAAAAGACGTTTTAGAGCGTTTCCAAACATGCCTTGGTTTCATGAGTTGAGATGCCTAAAAACACTATTGGCGTTTCTAGAAGGCTCTAACTTAGCGTTTTATGCACTGAGGCCATAAGTAAACTTGATATGAAAAAAACTTCTAACACATCAAGAAGTGTCTTTCTGCATTGTAAATAACATTCCTTTCATGCATGTGAAACATTTTTAATGTTGGTGAGTTGTATTTATGAAACTGCATGAACTGGCGTTTTCTGACTGAGAAAAGACGTTTTAGAGCGTTTCCAACCATGCCTTGGTTTCAGGAGCTGAGATGCCTAAAAACACTATTGGCGTTCCTAGAAGGCTCTAACTTAGCGTTTTATGCACTGAGGCCATAAGTAAACTTGATATGAAAAAAACTTCTAACACATCAAGAAGTGTCTTTCTGCATTGTAAATAACATTCCTTTCATGCCTCTGAAAAATGTTTAATGTGGGTCAGCTTTATTCATGAAACTGCATGAACTTTCGTTTTCTGACTGAGAAAAGACGTTTTAGACCGTTTCCAAACATGCCTTGGTTTCATGAGCTGAGATGCCTAAAAACAGTATTGGCGTTTCTAGAAGGCTCTAACTAAGCGTTTTATGGACTGAAGCTCTAACTAAATTTGATATGAATAAAACTTCTAACACATCAAGAATTGTCTTTCTGCATTGTAAATGACATTCCTTTCATGCATGTGAAACATTTTTAATGTTGGTGAGTTGTATTTATGAAAGTGCATGAACTTTCGTTTTCTGACTGAGAAAAGACGTTTTAGAGCGTTTCCAAACATGCCTTGGTGTCATGAGCTGAGATGCCTAAAAACTGTATTGGCGTTTCTAGAAGGCTCTAACTTAGCGTTTTATGCACTGAGGCCATAAGTAAACTTGATATGAAAAAAACTTCTAACACATCAAGAAGTGTCTTTCTGCATTGTAAATAACATTCCTTTCATGCATGTGAAACATTTTTAATGTTGGTGAGTTGTATTTATGAAACTGCATGAACTGGCG
Source organism: Labeo catla (assembly GCA_012976165.1). NCBI lineage: Eukaryota > Metazoa > Chordata > Actinopteri > Cypriniformes > Cyprinidae > Labeo > Labeo catla. The sequence continues at coordinate 10,912 of VONZ01003981.1, read as the reverse complement.
TTTTCTGAATGAGAAAAGACGTTTTAGAGCGTTTCCAATCATGCCTTGGATTCATGAGCTCAGATGCCTAAAAACAGTTTTGGCGTTCCTAGAAGGCCCTAACTTAGCGTTTTATGCACTGAGGCCATAATTAAACGTGATATGAAAAAAACTTCTAACACATCAAGAAGTGTATTTCTGCATTGTAAATAACATTCCTTTCATGCCTGTGAAAAAATTTTAATGTGGGTCAGCTTTGTTCATGAAACTGCATTAACTTTCGTTTTCTGGCTGAGAAAAAGGCGGTTTCCGGCGTTTCCAAACATACCTTAGTTCATGAGCTCTCAGATGCCTAAAACTTCTATTGGCGTTCCTAGAAGGCCCTAACTTAGCGTTTTATGCACTGAGGCCATAATTAAACTTGATATGAAAAAAACTTCTAAGACATCAAGAAGTGTATTTCTGCATTGTAAATAACATTCCTTTCATGCATGTGAAACATTTTTAATGTTGGTGAGTTGTATTTATGAAACTGCATGAACTGGCGTTTTCTGACTGAGAAAAGACGTTTTAGAGCGTTTCCAAGCATGCCTTGGTTTCATGAGCTGAGATGCCTAAAAACGTTATTGGCGTTCCTAGATGGCCCAGACAAAGCGTTTTATGAACTGAATCTCTAAGTAAATTTCATATGCAAAGAACTTCTAACACATCAAAGTGTCTTTCTGCATTGTAAATAACATTCCTTACATGCATGTGAAACATTTTTATTGTTGGTAGGCTATGTATTCATGAAACTGCATGAACTGGCGTTTTCTGACTGAGAAAAGACGTTTTAGAGCGTTTCCAACCATGCCTTGGTTTCATGAGCTGAGATGCCTAAAAACACTATTGGCGTTCCTAGAAGGCGCTAACTTAGCGTTTTATGCACTGAGGCCATAAGTAAACTTGATATGAAAAAAACTTCTAACACATCAAGAAGTGTATTTCTGCACTGTAAATAACATTCCTTTCATGCCTGTGAAAATTTTTTAATGTGGATCAGCTTTGTTCATGAAACTGCATGAACTTTCGTTTTCTGACTGAGAAAAGACGTTTTAGACCGTTTCCGAACATGCCTTGGTTTCATGAGCTGAGATGCCTAAAAACAGTATTGGCGTTTCTAGAAGGCTCTAACTAAGCGTTTTATGGACTGAAGCTCTAACTAAATTTGATATGAATAAAACTTCTAACACATCAAGAAGTGTCTTTCTGCATTGTAAATAACATTCCTGTCTTGCATGTGAAACATTTTTAATGTTGGTGAGTTGTATTGATGAAACTGCATGAACTTTCGTTTTCTGACTGAGAAAAGACGTTTTAGAGCGTTTCCAAGCATGCCTTGGTTTCATGAGCTGAGTTGCCTAAAAACATTTTAGGCGTTCCTAGAAGGCGCTCACTAAGCGTTTTATGAACTGAGGCTCTAACTAAATTTCATATGCAAAAAACTTCTAACACAGCAAGAAGTGTCTTTCTACATTGTAAATAACATTTCTTTCATGCATGTGAAACATTTTTAATGTTGGTCAGCTTTATTCATGAAACTTCATGAACTTTCGTTTTCTGACTGAGAAAAGACGTTTTAGAGCGTTTCCAAGCATGCCTTGGATTCATGAGCTCAGATGCCTAAAAACAGTATTGGCGTTTCTAGAAGGCTCTAACAAAGCGTTTTATGGACTGAGGCCATAAGTAAACTTGATATGAAAAAAACTTATAACACATCAAGAAGTGTCTTTCTGCATTGTAAATAACATTCCTTTCATGCATGTGAAACATTTTTAATGTTGGTTAGTTGTATTCATGAAACTGCATGAACTGGCGTTTTCTGACTGAGAAAACACGTTTTAGAGCGTTTCCAAGCATGCCTTGGATTCATGAGCTCAGATGCCTAAAAACAGTTTTGGCGTTCCTAGAAGGCCCTAACTTAGCGTTTTATGCACTGAGGCCATAAGTAAACTTTATATGAAAAAAACTTCTAACACATCAAGAAGTGTCTTTCTGCATTGTAAATAACATTCCTTTCATGCATGTGAAACATTTTTAATGTTGGTTAGTTGTATTCATGAAACTGCATTAACTTTTGTTTTCTGACTGAGAAAAGACGTTTTAGAGCGTTTCCAAGCATGCCTTGGATTCATGAGCTCAGATGCCTAAAAACAGTTTTGGCGTTCCTAGAAGGCTCTAACTAAGCGTTTTATGGACTGAGGCCATAAGTAAACTTGATATGAAAAAAACTTCTAACACATCAAGAAGTGTCTTTCTGCATTGTAAATAACATTCCTTTCATGCATGTGAAACATTTTTAATGTTGGTGAGTTGTATTTATGAAAGTGCATGAACTTTCGTTTTCTGACTGAGAAAAGACGTTTTAGAGCGTTTCCAAACATGCCTTGGTTTCATGAGCTGAGATGCCTAAAAACTGTATTGGCGTTTCTAGAAGGCTCTAACTTAGCGTTTTATGCACTGAGGCCATAAGTAAATTTGATATGAAAAAAACTTCTAATATATCAAGAAGTGTCTTTCTGCATTGTAAATAACATTCCTTTCATGTATGTGAAACATTTTTATTGTTGGTGAGTTGTATTCATGAAACTGCATGAACTGGCGTTTTCTGACTGAGAAAAGACGTTTTAGAGCGTTTCCAACCATGCCTTGGTTTCATGAGCTGAAATGCCTGAAAACACTATTGGCGTTTCTAGAAGGCTCTAAATTAGCGTTTTATGCACTGAGGCCATGAGTAAACTTGATATGAAAAAAACTTCTAACACATCAAGAAGTGTCTTTCTGCATTGTAAATAACATTCCTTTCATGCATGTGAAACATTTTTAATGTGGGTGAGTTGTATTTATGAAACTGCATGAACTGGCGTTTTCTGACTGAGAAAAGACGTTTTAGAGCGTTTCCAACCATGCCTTGGTTTCATGAGCTGAGATGCCTAAAAACACTATTGGCGTTCCTAGAAGGCCCTAACTTAGTGTTTTATGCACTGAGGCCATAATTAAACTTGATATGAAAAAAACTTCTAACACATCAAGAAGTGTATTTCTGCATTGTAAATAACATTCCTTTCATGCCTGTGAAAAATTTTTAATGTGGGTGAGCTGTGTTCATGAAACTGCATTAACTTTCGTTTTCTGGCTGAGAAAAGACGTTTTAGAGCGTTTCCAAACATGCCTTGGATTCATGAGCTCAGATGCCTAAAAACTCTATTGGCGTTTCTAGAAGGCTCTAACTTAGCGTTTTATGCACTGAGGCCATTAGTAAATTTGATATGAAAAAAACTTCTAAGGCCACTCATGCCTTCTGCATTGTAACACTTTCATGCATTACGTGAAACATTTTTCATTGTTGGTGAGTTGTATCTTCATGAAACTGCATGAACTGGCGCTTTCTGACTGGAGAAAAGATCGCTTAGAGCGCTTCCTAGCATGCCTTTGATTCATGAGCTCAGATGCCTAAAAACTCTTTTGGCGTTCCTAGAAGGCTCTAACTTAGCGTTTTATGCACTGAGGCCATTAGTAAATTTGATATGAAAAAAACTTCTAACACATCAAGAAGTGTCTTTTTGCATTGTAAATAACATTCCTTTCATGCATGTGAAACATTTTTATTGTTGGTGAGTTGTATTCATGAAACTGCATGAACTGGCGCTTTCTCTGACTGGCGAAAAAGACGCTTTAGAGCCGCTTTCCAACCATGCCTTGGTTTCATGAGCTGAGATGCCTAAAACACTATTGGCGCTCCTAGCGCTCATATCTCAGCTGCTAACGAGGCTATAAGTAAACTTGATATGAAAACTTCTAACACATCAAGAAGTGTGGCTTCTGCACTGTAAATAACATTTCTTCATGCATGTGAAACATTTTTAATGTGGGTCAACTTTATTCATGAAACTTCATGAACTTTCGTTTTCTGACTGAGAAAAGACGTTTTAGAGCGTTTCCAAGCATGCCTTGGTTTCCTGAGCTAGGATCCCTAAAAACACTATTGGCGTTCCTAGAAGGCTCTAACTTAGCGTTTTATGCACTGAGGCCATAAGTAAAATTGATATGAAAAAAACTTCTAATACATCAAGAAGTGTCTTTCTGCATTGTAAATAACATTCCTTTCATGTATGTGAAACATTTTTATTGTTGGTGAGTTGTATTCATGAAACTGCATGAACTGGCGTTTTCTGACTGAGAAAAGACGTTTTAGAGCGTTTCCAATCATGCCTTGGATTCATGAGCTCAGATGCCTAAAAACAGTTTTGGCGTTCCTAGAAGGCCGTAACTAAGCGTTTTATGCACTGAGGCCGTAACTAAACTTCAAATGAAAAAAACTTCTAATACATCAAGAAGTGTCTTTCTGCATTGTAAATAACATTTCTTTCATGCATGTGAAACATTTTTAATGTGGGGGAGCTGTATTCATGAAACTGCATGACCTGCCCTTTTCTGACTGAGAAAAGACGTTTTAGAGCGTTTCCAAGCATACCTTGGTTTCATGAGCTCAGATGCCTAAAAACAGTTTTGGCGTTCCTAGAAGGCCCTAACTTAGCGTTTTATGCACTGAGGCCATAATTAAACGTGATATGAAAAAAACTTCTAACACATCAAGAAGTGTATTTCTGCATTGTAAATAACATTCCTTTCATGCCTGTGAAAAAATTTTAATGTGGGTCAGCTTTGTTCATGAAACTGCATTAACTTTCGCTTTCTGGCTGAGAAAAGACGCTTTAGAGCCGCTTCCAAAACATGCCTTGATTCATGAGCTCAGATGCCTAAAACTCTATTGGCGTTTCTAGAAGGCTCTAACTTGGCGTTTTATGCACTGAGGCCATTAGTAAATTTGATATGAAAAAAACTTCTAACACATCAAGAAGTGTCTTTCTGCATTTTAAATAACATTCCTTTCATGCATGTGAAAAATTTTTAATGTTGGTGAGTTGTATTTATGAAACTGCATGAACTGGCGTTTTCTGACTGAGAAAAGACGTTTTAGACCGTTTCCAATCATGCCTTGGTTTCATGAGCTCAGATGCCTAAAAACAGTTTTGGCGTTCCTAGAAGGCCCTAACTTAGCGTTTTATGCACTGAGGCCATAATTAAATTTGATATGAAAAAAACTTCTAACACATCAAGAAGTGTCTTTCTGCATTGTAAATAACATTCCTTTCATGCATGTGAAACATTTTTATTGTTGGTGAGTTGTATTCATGAAACTGCATGAACTGGCGTTTTCTGACTGAGAAAAGACGTTTTAGAGCGTTTCCTATCATGCCTTGGATTCATGAGCTCAGATGCCTAAAAACAGTTTTGGCGTTCCTAGAAGGCCATAACTTAGCGTTTTATGCACTGAGGCCATAAGTAAACTTGATATGAAAAAAACTTCTAACACATCAAGAAGTGTCTTTCTGCATTGTAAATAACATTCCTTTCATGCCTGTGAAAAATGTTTAATGTGGGTGAGCTTTATTCATGAAACTGCATGAACTTTCGTTTTCTGACTGAGAAAAGACGTTTTAGACCGTTTCCAAACATGCCTTGGTTTCATGAGTTGAGATGCCTAAAAACACTACATGCTCCTAGAAGGCTCTAACTTACGCTTATGCACTGAGGCCATAAGTAAACTTGATATGAAAAAAACTTCTAACACATCAAGAAGTGTCTTTCTGCATTTTAAATAACATTCCTTTCATGCATGTGAAACATTTTTATTGTTGGTGAGTTGTATTTATGAAATTGCATGAACTGGCGTTTTCTGACTGAGAAAAGACGTTTTAGAGCGTTTCCAACCATGCCTTGGATTCATGAGCTCAGATACCTAAAAACAGTTTTGGCGTTCCTAGAAGGCCCTAACTTAGCGTTTTATGCACTGAGGCCATAAGTAAACTTGATATGAAAAAAACTTCTAACACATCAAGAAGTGTCTTTCTCCATTTTAAATAACATTCCTTTCATGCATGTGAAACATTTTTAATGTTGGTGAGTTGTATTTATGAAACTGCATGAACTGGCGTTTTCTGACTGAGAAAAGACGTTTTACAGCGTTTCCAAGCATGCCTTGGATTCATGAGCTCAGATACCTAAAAACAGTTTTGGCGGTCCTAGAAGGCCCTAACTTAGCGTTTTATGCACTGAGGCCATAAGTAAACTTGATATGAAAAAAACATCTAACACATCAAGAAGTGTCTTTCTGCATTGTAAATAGCATTCCTTTCATGTATGTGAAACATTTTTAATGTTGGTGAGCTGTATTCCTAAAACTGCATGAACTGGCGACTTCTGACTGAGAAAAGACGTTTTAGAGCGTTTCCAAGCATGCCTTGGATTCATGAGCTCAGATGCCTAAAAACACTATTGGCGTTTCTAGAAGGCTCTAACTAAGCGTTTTATGCACTGAGGCCATAAGTAAACTTGATATGAAAAAAACTTCTAATACATCAAGAAGTGTCTAACTGCATTGTAAATAACATTGCTTTCATGCATGTGAAACATTTTTAATGTTGGTGAGTTGTATTCATGAAACTGCATGAACTAGCGCTTCGACTGAGAAAAGACGCTTTTAGAGCTGCTTCCAACGATGCCTTGGTTTCATGAGTTGAAATGCCTAAAAACACTATTGGCGCTTCTAGAAGGCTCTTAACTTGGGCCGCTTTATGCACTGAGGCCATAAGTAAATTTGATATGAAACTTCTAATACATCAAGAAGTGTCTTTCTGCATTGTAAATAACATTCCCTTTCATGTATGTGAAACATTTTTATTGTTGGTGAGTTGTATTCATGAAACTGCATGAACTGGCGTTTTCTGACTGAGAAAAGACGTTTTAGAGCGTTTCCAATGATGCCTTGGATTCATGAGCTCAGATGCCTAAAAACAGTTTTGGCGTTCCTAGAAGGCCCTAACTTAGCGTTTTATGCACTGAGGCCATAATTAAACGTGATATGAAAAAAACTTCTAACACATCAAGAAGTGTATTTCTGCATTGTAAATAACATTCCTTTCATGCCTGTGAAAAAATTTTAATGTGGGTCAGCTTTGTTCATGAAACTGCATTAACTTTCGTTTTCTGGCTGAGAAAAGACGTTTTAGAGCGTTTCCAAACATGCCTTGGATTCATGAGCTCAGATGCCTAAAACCAGTTTTGGCGTTCCTAGAAGGCCATAACTTAGCGTTTTATGCACTGAGGCCATAAGTAAACTTGATATGAAAAAAACTTCTAACACATCAAGAAGTGTCTTTCTGCATTGTAAATAACATTTCTTTCATGATTGTGAACCATTTTTAATATGGCTCAGCTTTTTTCATGAAACTGCATGAACTAGCGTTTTCTGACTGAGAAAAGACGTTTTAGAGCGTTTCCTAGCATGCCTTGGATTCATGAGCTCAGATGCCTAAAAACAGTTTTGGCGTTCCTAGAAGGCCATAACTTAGCGTTTTATGCACTGAGGCCATAAGTAAACTTGATATGAAAAAAACTTCTAACACATCAAGAAGTGTCTTTCTGCATTGTTAATAACATTGCTTTCATGCATGTGAAACATTTTTAATGTTGGTGAGTTGAATTAATGAAACTGCATGAACTGGCGTTTTCTGACTGAAAAAAGACGTTTTAGAGCGTTTCCAAGCATGCCTTGGATTCATGAGCTCAGATGCCTAAAAACAGTTTTGGCGTTCCTAGAAGGCCCTAACTTAGCGTTTTATGCACTGAGGCCATAAGTAAACTTGATATGAAAAAAACTTCTAACACATCAAGAAGTGTCTTTCTGCATTGTAAATAACATTCCTTTCATGCATGTGAAACATTTTTATTGTTGGTGAGTTGTTTTCATGAAACTGCATGAACTGGCGTTTTCTGACTGAGAAAAGACGTTTTAGAGCGTTTCCAACCATGCCTTGGTTTCATGAGCTGAGATGCCTAAAAACACTATTGGCGTTCCTAGAAGGCTCTAACTTAGCGTTTTATGCACTGAGGCCATAAGTCATCTTGATATGAAAAAAACTTCTAACACATCAAGAAGTGTCTTTCTGCAATGTAAATAACATTCCTTTCATGCATGTGAAACATTTTTAATGTTGGTGAGTTGTATTTATGAAATTGCATGAACTGGCGTTTTCTGACTGAGAAAAGACGTTTTAGAGCGTTTCCAACCATGCCTTGGATTCATGAGCTCAGATGCCTAAAAACAGTTTTGGCGTTCCTAGAAGGCCCTAACTTAGCGTTTTATGCACTGAGGCCATAAGTAAACTTGAAATGAAAAAAACTTATAACACATCAAGAAGTGTCTTTCTGCATTGTAAATAACATTCCTTTCATGCATGTGAAACATTTTTAATGTTGGTGAGTTGTATTCAAGAAACTGCATGAACTGGCGTTTTCTGACTGAGAAAAGACGTTTTAGAGCGTTTCCAAGCATGCCTTGGATTCATGAGCTCAGATACCTAAAAACAGTTTTGGCGGTCCTAGAAGGCCCTAACTTAGCGTTTTATGCACTGAGGCCATAAGTAAACTTGATATGAAAAAAACTTCTAACACATCAAGAAGTGTCTTTCTGCATTGTAAATAACATTCCTTTCATGCCTGTGAAAAATGTTTAATGTGGGTCAGCTTTATTCATGAAACTGCATGAACTTTCGTTTTCTGACTGAGAAAAGACGTTTTAGACCGTTTCCAAACATGCCTTGGTTTCATGAGCTGAGATGCCTAAAAACAGTATTGGCGTTTCTAGAAGGCTCTAATTAAGCATTTTATGGACCGAAGCTCTAACTAAATTTGATATGAATAAAACTTCTAACACATCAAGAAGTGTCTTTCTGCATTGTAAATAACATTCCTTTCATGCATATGAAACATTTTTAATATTGGTGAGTTGTATTCATGAAACTGGATGAAGTACCGTTTTCTGACTGAGAAAAGACGTTTTAGAGCGTTTCCAAGCATGCCTTGGATTCATGAGCTCAGATGCCTAAAACACTATTGGATGCTTTCTAGAAGGCTCAAACGAAGCAGGTATGCACTGAGCTATAAGTAAATTTGATATGAAAAACTTCTAAGACATCAAGAAGTGTCTTCTTCTGCATTGTAAATAACATTCCTTTCATGCATGTGAAACATTTTTAATGTTGGCAGTTGTATTTATGAAACTGCATGAACTATGTTTTCTGACTGAGAAAAGACGCTTTAGAGCTGTCAAGCATGCCTCGAGCTCATGAGCTCAGATGCCTGGGGTAAAACAAATTTTGCATGCTCCTAGAAGGCCATAACTTAGCTGCTTTTCTTTATGCACTGAGGCCATAAGTAAACTTGATATGAAAAAACTTCTAACACATCAAGAAGTGTTCCTTCTGCATTGTAAATAACATTCCTTTCATGCATGTGAAACATTTTAATGTTGGTGAGTTGTATTTATGAAACTGCATGAACTGCCTGACTGAGAAAAGACGCTTTAGAGCGCTTCAAGCATGCCTCGATTACGAGCTCAGATGCCTAAAACAGTTTTGGCTGCCCTAGAAGGCCATAACTTAGCGTTTTGTATGCACTGAGGCCATAAGTAAACCTTGATGAAAAACTTCTGCAACACATCAAGAAGTGTCTTTCTGCATTGTACCAACATTCTCATGCATGCGGAAACATTTTTAATGTTGGTCAGCTTTATTCATGAAACTGCATTAACTTTCGTTTTCTGACTGAGAAAAGACGTTTTAGAGCTTTTCCAAGCATGCCTTGGATTCGTGAGCTCAGATGCCTAAAAACAGTTTTGGCGTTCCTAGAAGGCCATAACTTAGCGTTTTATGCACTGAGGCCATAAGTAAACTTGATATGAAAAAAACTTCTAACACATCAAGAAGTGTCTTTCTGCATTGTAAATAACATTCCTTTCATGCATGTGAAACATTTTTATTGTTGGTGAGATGTATTCATGAAACTGCATGAACTGGCGTTTTCTGACTGAGAAAAGACGTTTTAGAGCGTTTCCAACCATGCCTTGGTTTCATGAGGTGAGATGCCTAAAAACACTATTGGCGTTCCTAGAAGGCTCTAACTTAGCGTTTTATGCACTGAGGCCATAAGTAATCTTGATATGAAAAAAACTTCTAACACATCAAGAAGTGTCTTTCTGCATTTTAAATAACATTCCTTTCATGCATGTGAAACATTTTTATTGTTGGTGAGTTGTATTTATGAAATTGCATGAACTGGCGTTTTCTGACTGAGAAAAGACGTTTTAGAGCGTTTCCAACCATGCCTTGGATTCATGAGCTCAGATACCTAAAAACAGTTTTGGCGTTCCTAGAAGGCCCTAACTTAGCGTTTTATGCACTGAGGCCATAAGTAAACTTGATATGGAAAAAACTTCTAACACATCAAGAAGTGTCTTTCTGCATTGTAAATAACATTCCTTTCATGCATGTGAAACATTTTTAATGTTGGTGAGTTGTATTTATGAAACTGCATGAACTGGCGTTTTCTGACTGAGAAAAGACGTTTTACAGCGTTTCCAAGCATGCCTTGGATTCATGAGCTCAGATACCTAAAAACAGTTTTGGCGGTCCTAGAAGGCCCTAACTTAGCGTTTTATGCACTGAGGCCATAAGTAAACTTGATATGAAAAAAACTTCTAACACATCAAGAAGTGTCTTTCTGCATTGTAAATAACATTCCTTTCATGCCTGTGAAAATTTTTTAATGTGGGTCAGCTTTGTTCATGAAACTGCGTGAACTGGCGTTTTCTGACTGAGAAAAGACGTTTTAGAGCGTTTCCAATCATGCCTTGGTTTCATGAGCTGAGATGCCTAAAAACAGTATTGGCGTTTCTAGAAGGCTCTAATTAAGCATTTTATGGACCGAAGCTCTAACTAAATTTGATATGAATAAAACTTCTAACACATCAAGAAGTGTCTTTCTGCATTGT
>VONZ01003980.1:0-14203 GCA_012976165.1 Labeo catla | reverse complement strand
TGTTTCAGATGCATGAAAGTAATGTTATTTACAATGCAGAAAGACAATTCTTTATGTGTTAGAAGTTTATTGCATATGAAATTTAGTTAAAGCCTCAGTTCATAAAACGCTTAGTTAGAGCCTTCTAGGAGCGCCAATACTGATTTTAGGCAACTCAACTCATGAAGCCAAGACATGCTTGGAAAAGCTCTAAAACGTCTTTTCTCGGTCAGAAAACGCTAGTACATGCAGTTTCATGAAAAAAGCTGACCCATATTAAAAATGTTTCAGATGCATGAAATAAATGTTATTTACAATGCAGAAAGACAATTCTTATGTGTTAATAGTTTATTGCATATGGAATTTAGTTACAGCCTTAGTTCATAAAACGCTTAATTAGAGCCTTCTAGGAACGCCAATAGTGATTTTAGGCAACTCAGCTCATGAAACACGGCATGCTTGGAAACGCTCTAAAACGTCTCTTGTCGGTCAGAAAACGCTAGTACATGCAGTTTCATGAATAAGGCTGACCCATATTAAAAATGTTTCAGATGCATGAAAGAAATGTTATTTACAATGCAGAAAGACAATTCTTAATGTGTTAGAAGTTTATTGCATATGAAATTTAGTTAAAGCCTCAGTTCATAAAATGCTTAGTCTGGGCCTTCTAGGATCGCCAAAAATGTTTTTAGGCATGTCAGCTCATGAAACCAAGGAATGCTTGCAAACGCTCTAAAACGTCTTTTCTCAGTGAGAAAACGAAGGTTCATGAAGTTTCATGAATAAAGTTGACCAACATTAAAAATGTTTCAGATGCATGAACGGAATGTTATTTACAATGCAGAAAGGCAATTCTTGATTTGTTAGAAGTTTATTGCATATGAAAGTTAGTTATAGCCTCAGTTCATAAAACGCTTAGCTAGAGCCTTCTAGGGACGCCAATAGTGATTTTAGGCAACTCAGCTCATGAAAACAAGGCATGCTTGGAAACGCTCTAAAACGTCTTTTCTCAGTGAGAAAACGAAAGTTCATGAAGTTTCATGAATAAGGTTGACCCATATTAAAAATGTTTCAGATGCATGAACGGAATGTTATTTACAATGCAGAAGGACAATTCTTAATGTGTTAGAAGTTTATTGCATATGAAATTTAGTTAAAGCCTCAGTTCATAAAACGCTTAGTTAGAGCCTTCTAGGAACGCCAATACTGATTTAAGGCAACTCCCCTCATGAAACCAAGGCATGCTTGGAACCGCTCTAAAACGTCTTTTCTCAGTCAGAAAACGCTAGTTCATGCAGTTTCATGAAAAAAGCTAACCCATATTAAAAATGTTTCACATGCATGAACGGAATGTTATTTACAATGCAGAAAAACAATTCTTAATGTGTTAGAAGTTTATTGCATATGAAATTTAGTTAGAGACTCAGTTCATAAAATGCTTAGTCTGGGCCTTCTAGGATCGCCAAAAATGTTTTTAGGCATGTCAGCTCATGAAACCAAGGAATGCTTGGAAACGCTCTAAAACGTCTTTTCTCAGTGAGAAAACGAAAGTTCGTGAAGTTTCATGAATAAAGTTGACCAACATTAAAAATGTTTCAGATGCATGAACGGAATGTTCTTTACAATGCAGAAAGACAATTCTTGATGTGTTAGAAGTTTATTGCATATGAAATTTAGTTAAAGCCTCAGTTCATAAAACGCTTAGTTAGAGCCTTCTAAGAACGCCAATTCTGATTTTAGGCAACTCAGCTCATGAAGCCAAGGCATGCTTGGAAACGCTCTAAAACATCTTTTCTCGGTCAGAAAACGCTAGTACATGCAGTTTCATGGAAAAAGCTGACCCATATTAAAAATGTTTCAGATGCATGAAAGAAATGTTATTTACAATGCAGAAAGACAATTCTTGATGTGTTAGAAGTTTATTGCATATGAAATTTAGTTACGGCCTCAGTTCACAAAACGCTTAGCTAGAGCCTTCTAGGGACGCCAATAGTGATTTTAGGCAACTCAGCTGATGAAACCAAGGCATGCTTGGAAACGCTCTAAAACGTCTTTTCTCAGTGAGAAACCGAAAGTTCATGAAGTTTCATGAATAAGGTTGACCCATATTAAAAATGTTTCAGATGCATGAAAGAAATGTTATTTACAATGCAGAAAGACAATTCTTAATGTGTTAGAAGTTTATTGCATATGAAATTTAGTTAAAGCCTCAGTTCATAAAAAGCTTAGTTAGAGCCTTCTAGGAACGCCAATACTGATTTTAGGCAACTCAGCTCATGAAACCAAGGCATGCTTGGAAACGCTCTAAAACGTCTTCTCTCAGTGAGAAAACGAAAGTTCATGAAGTTTCATGAATAAGGTTGACCCATATTAAAAATGTTTCAGATGCATGAACGGAATGTTATTTACAATGCAGAAGGACAATTCTTAATGTGTTAGAAGTTTATTGCATATGAAATTTAGTTAAAGCCTCAGTTCATAAAACGCTTAGTTAGAGCCTTCTAGGAACGCCAATACTGATTTTAGGCAACTCAGCTCATGAAGCCAAGGCATGCTTGGAAAAGCTCTAAAACGTCTTTTCTCGGTCAGAAAACGCAAGTACATGCAGTTTCATGAAAAAAGCTGACCCACATTAAAAATGTTTCACATGCATGAAAGAAATGTTATTTACAATGCAGAAAGACACTTCTTGATGTGTTAGAAGTTTTTTGTATATGAAATTTAGTTAGAGCCTCAGTTCATAAAACGCTTAGTGAGAGCCTTCTAGGAACGCCTAAAATGTTTTTAGGCAACTCAGCTCATGAAACCAAGGCATGCTTGGAAACGCTCTAAAACGTCTTTTCTCAGTCAGAAAACGCTAGTTCATGCAGTTTCATGAAAAAAGCTGACCCATATTAAAAATGTTTCAAATGCATGAAAGAAATGTTATTTACAATGCAGAAATACAATTCTTAATGTGTTAGAAGTTTTATACATTTCATATTAAGTTAGAGCCTCAGTTCATAAAACGCTTAGCTAGAGCCTTCTAGGGACGCCAATACTGATTTTAGGCAACTCAGCTCATGAAACCAAGGCATGCTTGGAAACGCTCTAAAACGTCTTTTCTCAGTGAGAAAACGAAAGTTCATGAAGTTTCATGAATAGGGTTGACCCATATTAAAAATGTTTCAGATGCATGAACGGAATGTTATTTACAATGCAGAAAGACAATTCTTAATGTGTTAGAAGTTTTATACATTTCATATTAAGTTAGAGGCTCGGTTCATAAAACGCTTAGCTAGAGCCTAATAGGACCGCCAATAGTGTTTTTATGCATGTCAGCTCATGAAACAAAGGAATGCTTGGAAACGCTCTAAAACGTCTTTTCTCGGTCAGAAAACGCTAGTACATGCAGTTTCATGAAAAAAGCTGACCCATATTAAAAATGTTTCAGATGCATGAAAGAAATGTTATTTACAATGCAGAAAGACAATTATTATGTTTTAATAGTTTATTGCATATGGAATTTAGTTACAGCCTTAGTTCATAAAACGCTTAGTTAGAGCCTTCTAGGAAGGCCAATACTAATTTTAGACAACTCAGCTCATGAAACCAAGGCATGCTTGGAAACGCTCTAAAACGTCTTTTCTCGGTCAGAAAACGCTAGTACATGCAGTTTCATGAAAAAAGCTGACCCATATTAAAAATGTTTCAGATGCATGAACGGAATGTTATTTACAATGCAGAAAGACAATTCTTGATGTGTTAAAAGTTTATTGCATATGAAATTTAGTTACGTCCTCAGTTCATAAAACGCTTAGTTAGAGCCTTCTAGGAACGCCAATACTGATTTTAGGCAACTCAGCTCATGAAACCAAGGCATGCTTGGAAACGCTCTAAAACGTCTTTTCTCGGTCAGAAAACGCAAGTACATGCATTTTCATGAAAAAAGCTGACCCACATTAAAAATGTTTCACATGCATGAAAGAAATGTTATTTACAATACAGAAAGACAATTCTTAATGTGTTAGAAGTTTATTGCATATGAAATTTAGTTAGAGACTCAGTTCATAAAATGCTTAGTCTGGGCCTTCTAGGATCGCCAAAAATGTTTTTGGGCATGTCAGCTCATGAAACCAAGGAATGCTTGCAAACGCTCTAAAACGTCTTTTCTCAGTGAGAAAACGAAGGTTCATGAAGTTTCATGAATAAAGTTGACCAACATTAAAAATGTTTCAGATGCATGAACGGAATGTTATTTACAATGCAGAAAGACAATTCTTAATGTGTTAGAAGTTTATTGCATATGAAATTTAGTTAGAGACTCAGTTCATAAAAAGCTTTAGCTAGAGCTCAGGGACGCCAATAGTACTTTGTGCAATCAGCTCATGAAACCAAGGCATGCTTAAACGTTCTAAAACAAGCGTCTTCAGTGAGAAACGAAAAGTTCATGAAGTTCTGGCGCAGTCATGTTTGACCCATTAAAAATGTTTCAGATGCATGAACGGAATGTTATTTACAATGCAGAAAGACAATTCTTAATACCGTGTTGTGCTATTGTGCATATGAAATTTAGTTAAAGCCCCCGTTCATAAAACGCTTAGTTAGAGCCTCTAGGAACGCTAATACTGATTTTAGGCAACTCAGTTCATGAAGCTAAGACATGCTTTGAAAAGCTCTAAAACGTCTTCGGTCAGGAAAATCTGCGCTACGCAGTTTCACAAAAGCTCGACCCATATTAAAATGTTTCAGATGCGCTTTAAAGAAAATGTTTATAATGCAGAAAGACAATTTTAATGTGTTAGTTTATTGCATATGAAATTTAGTTAGAGACTCAGTTCATAAAACGCTAGTCTGGCCTTCTAGGGATCGCTAAAATGGCTTTAGGCATGCTTCGCCCGCGAAACCAAGGCATGCTTGGAAACGCTCTAAAACGTCTTTTCTCAGTCAGAAAACGCTAGTTCATGCAGCTTCATGAAAAAAGCTGACCCATATTAAAAATGTTTCAGATGCATGAAAGAAATGTTATTTACAATGCAGAAAGACAATTCTTGATGTGTTAGAAGTGTATTGCATATGAAATTTAGTTAAAGCCTCAGTTCATAAAACGCTTAGCTAGAGCCTTCTAGGGACGCCAATAGTGATTTTAGGCAACTCAGCTCATGAAACCAAGGCATGCTTGGAAACGCTCTAAAACGTCTTTTCTCGGTGAGAAAACGAAAGTTCATGAAGTTTCATGAATAAGGTTGACCCATATTAAAAATGTTTCAGATGCATGAACGGAATGTTATTTACAATGCAGAAAGACAATTCTTAATGTGTTAGAAGTTTATTGCATATGAAATTTAGTTAGAGACTCAGTTCATAAAACGCTTAGTTAGAGCCTTCTAGGATCGCCAATACTGATTTTTAGCAACTCAGCTCATGAAACCAAGGCATGCTTGGAAACGCTCTAAAACGTCTTTTCTCAGTCAGAAAACGCTAGTTCATGCAGTTTCATGAATAAGGTTGACCCATATTAAAAATGTTTCAGATGCATGAACGGAATGTTATTTACAATGCAGAAAGACAATTCTTAATGTGTTAGAGGTTTATTGCATATGAAATTTAGTTAAAGCCTCAGTTCATAAAACGCTTAGTTAGAGCCTTCTAGGAACGCCAATACTGATTTTAGGCAACTCAGCTCATGAAGCCAAGGCATGCTTGGAAAAGCTCTAAAACGTCTTTTCTCGGTCAGAAAACGCTAGTACATGCCGTTTCATGAAAAAAGCTGACTCATATTAAAAATGTTTCAGATGCATGAAAGAAATGTTATTTACAATGCAGAAAGACAATTATTATGTGTTAATAGTTTATTGCATATGGAATTTAGTTACGTCCTCAGTTCATAAAACGCTTAGTTAGAGCCTTCTAGGAACGCCAATACTGATTTTAGGCAACTCAGCTCATGAAACCAAGGCATGCTTGGAAACGCTCTAAAACGTCTTTTCTCGGTCAGAAAACGCAAGTACATGCATTTTCATGAAAAAAGCTGACCCACATTAAAAATGTTTCACATGCATGAAAGAAATGTTATTTACAATACAGAAAGACAATTCTTAATGTGTTAGAAGTTTATTGCATATGAAATTTAGTTAGAGACTCAGTTCATAAAATGCTTAGTCTGGGCCTTCTAGGATCGCCAAAAATGTTTTTGGGCATGTCAGCTCATGAAACCAAGGAATGCTTGCAAACGCTCTAAAACGTCTTTTCTCAGTGAGAAAACGAAGGTTCATGAAGTTTCATGAATAAAGTTGACCAACATTAAAAATGTTTCAGATGCATGAACGGAATGTTATTTACAATGCAGAAAGGCAATTCTTGATGTGTTAGAAGTTTATTGCATATGAAATTTAGTTACAGCCTCAGTTCATAAAACGCTTAGCTAGAGCCTTCTAGGGACGCCAATAGTGATTTTAGGCAACTCAGCTCATGAAACCAAGGCATGCTTGGAAACGCTCTAAAACGTCTTCTCTCAGTGAGAAAACGAAAGTTCATGAAGTTTCATGAATAAGGTTGACCCATATTAAAAATGTTTCAGATGCATGAACGGAATGTTATTTACAATGCAGAAAGACAATTCTTAATGTGTTAGATGTTTATTGCATATGAAATTTAGTTAAAGCCTCAGTTCATAAAACGCTTAGTTAGAGCCTTCTAGGAACGCCAATACTGATTTTAGGCAACTCAGCTCATGAAGCCAAGACATGCTTGGAAAAGCTCTAAAACGTCTTTTCTCGGTCAGAAAACGCTAGTACATGCAGTTTCATGAAAAAGCTGACCCATATTAAAAATGTTTCAGATGCATGAAAGAAATGTCATTTACAATGCAGAAAGACAATTCTTAATGTGTTAGAAGTTTATTGCATATGAAATTTAGTTAGAGACTCAGTTCATAAAACGCTTAGTCTGGGCCTTCTAGGATCGCCAAAAATGTTTTTAGGCATGTCAGCTCATGAAACCAAGGAATGCTTGCAAACGCTCTAAAACGTCTTTTCTCAGTGAGAAACCGAAAGTTCATGCAGCTTCATGAAAAAAGCTGACCCATATTAAAAATGTTTCAGATGCATGAAAGAAATGTTATTTACAATGCAGAAAGACAATTCTTGATGTGTTAGAAGTGTATTGCATATGAAATTTAGTTACAGCCTCAGTTCATAAAACGCTTAGCTAGAGCCTTCTAGGGACGCCAATAGTGATTTTAGGGCAACTCAGCTCATGAAACCAAGGCATGCTTGGAAACGCTCTAAAACGTCTTTTCTCGGTGAGAAAACGAAAGTTCATGAAGTTTCATGAATAAGGTTGACCCATATTAAAAATGTTTCAGATGCATGAACGGAATGTTATTTACAATGCAGAAAGACAATTCTTAATGTGTTAGAAGTTTATTGCATATGAAATTTAGTTAGAGACTCAAGTTCATAAAACGCTTAGTTAGAGCCTTCTAGGATCGCCAATACTGATTTTTAGCAACTCAGCTCATGAAACCAAGGCATGCTTGGAAACGCTCTAAAACGGCTTTTCTCAGTGAGAAAACGAAAGTTCATGAAGTTTCATGAATAAGGTTGGACCCATATTAAAAATTTTTCACATGCATGAAAGAAATGTTATTTACAACGCAGAAAGACACATCTTGATATGTTAGAAGTTTTATGCATACCATGTTTTGTTAGAGCCTCAGTTCATAAAACGCTTAGTTAGGGCCTTCTAGGAACGCCAATAATGTTTTTAGGCATCTCAGCTCAAGAAACCAAGGCATGCTTGGAAACGCTCTAAAACGTCTTTTCTCAGTGAGAAAACGAAAGTTCATGAAGTTTCATGAAAAAAGCTGACCCATATTAAAAATGTTCTTTAATGTATTGAAAGAAATGTTATTTACAATGGAAAGACAATTACGGTGTGTTAATAGCTCTATTGCAGTATTAGCGAACAGTTAGAGACTCAGTCCATTAAACGCTTAGTTAGAGCCTCCTAGGAAGGCCATTAGTGATTTTAGGCATCTCAGCTCGTGAAACCAAGGCATGCTTGGAAACGCTCTAAAACGTCTTTTCTCCGTCAGAAAACGCTAGTTCATGCAGTTTCATGAAAAAGCTGGCCCACATTAAAAATGTTTCACATGCATGAAAGGAATGTTATTTACAATGCAGAAAGACAATTCTTCATATTTCAGAAGTTTATTGTATATGAAATTTAGTCAGAGACTCAGTTCATAAAATGCTTAGTTCATTCTAGATCGCTAAAAATGTTTTAGGCATGTCAGCTCATGAAACCAAGGAATCCTTGTAAACGCTCTAAAACGTCTTTTCCTCAGTGAGAAAACGAAAGTTCATGAAGTTTCATGAATAAAGTTGACCCACATTAAAAATGTTTCAGATGTAATGAACGGAATGTTACTTACAATGCAGAAAGACAATTCTTAATGTGTTAGAAGTTTATTGCATATGAAATTTAGTTAGAGACTCAGTTCATAAAACGCTTAGTCTGGGCCTTCTAGGATCGCCAAAAATGTTTTTAGGCATGTCAGCTCATGAAACAAAGGAATGCTTGGAAACGCTCTAAAACGTCTTTTCTCAGTGAGAAACCGAAAGTTCATGAAGTTTCATGAATAAGGTTGACCCATATTAAAAATGTTTCAGATGCATGAAAGAAATGTTATTTACAATGCAGAAAGACAATTCTTAATGTGTTAGAAGTTTATTGCATATAAAATTTAGTTAAAGCCTCAGTTCATAAAAAGCTTAGTTACAGCCTTCTAGGAACGCCAATACTGATTTAAGGCAACTCCCCTCATGAAACCAAGGCATGCTTGGAAACGCTCTAAAACGTCTTTTCTCAGTCAGAAAACGCTAGTTCATGCAGTTTCATGAAAAAAGCTGACCCATATTAAAAATGTTTCAGATGCATGAAAGAAATGTTATTTACAATGAAGAAATACAATTCTTAATGTGTTAGAAGTTTATTGCATATGAAATTTAGTTAAAGCCTCAGTTCATAAAACGCTTAGTTAGAGCCTTCTAGGAGCGCCAATACTGATTTTAGGCAACTCAACTCATGAAGCCAAGGCATGCTTGGAAAAGCTCTAAAACGTCTTTTCTCGGTCAGAAAACGCTAGTACATGCAGTTTCATGAAAAAAGCTGACCCATATTAAAAATGTTTCAGATGCATGAAATAAATGTTATTTACAATGCAGAAAGACAATTCTTATGTGTTAATAGTTTATTGCATATGGAATTTAGTTACAGCCTTAGTTCATAAAACGCTTAATTAGAGCCTTCTAGGAACGCCAATAGTGATTTTAGGCAACTCAGCTCATGAAACACGGCATGCTTGGAAACGCTCTAAAACGTCTCTTGTCGGTCAGAAAACGCTAGTACATGCAGTTTCATGAATAAGGCTGACCCATATTAAAAATGTTTCAGATGCATGAAAGAAATGTTATTTACAATGCAGAAAGACAATTCTTAATGTGTTAGAAGTTTATTGCATATGAAATTTAGTTAAAGCCTCAGTTCATAAAATGCTTAGTCTGGGCCTTCTAGGATCGCCAAAAATGTTTTTAGGCATGTCAGCTCATGAAACCAAGGAATGCTTGCAAACGCTCTAAAACGTCTTTTCTCAGTGAGAAAACGAAGGTTCATGAAGTTTCATGAATAAAGTTGACCAACATTAAAAATGTTTCAGATGCATGAACGGAATGTTATTTACAATGCAGAAAGGCAATTCTTGATTTGTTAGAAGTTTATTGCATATGAAAGTTAGTTATAGCCTCAGTTCATAAAACGCTTAGCTAGAGCCTTCTAGGGACGCCAATAGTGATTTTAGGCAACTCAGCTCATGAAAACAAGGCATGCTTGGAAACGCTCTAAAACGTCTTTTCTCAGTGAGAAAACGAAAGTTCATGAAGTTTCATGAATAAGGTTGACCCATATTAAAAATGTTTCAGATGCATGAACGGAATGTTATTTACAATGCAGAAGGACAATTCTTAATGTGTTAGAAGTTTATTGCATATGAAATTTAGTTACGGCCTCAGTTCACAAAACGCTTAGCTAGAGCCTTCTAGGAACGCCAATACTGATTTAAGGCAACTCCCCTCATGAAACCAAGGCATGCTTGGAAACGCTCTAAAACGTCTTTTCTCAGTCAGAAAACGCTAGTTCATGCAGTTTCATGAATAAGGTTGACCCATATTAAAAATGTTTCAGATGCATGAACGGAATGTTATTTACAATGCAGAAAAACAATTCTTAATGTGTTAGAAGTTTATTGCATATGAAATTTAGTTAGAGACTCAGTTCATAAAATGCTTAGTCTGGGCCTTCTAGGATCGCCAAAAATGTTTTTAGGCATGTCAGCTCATGAAACCAAGGAATGCTTGGAAACGCTCTAAAACGTCTTTTCTCAGTGAGAAAACGAAAGTTCATGAAGTTTCATGAATAAAGTTGACCCACATTAAAAATGTTTCAGATGCATGAAAGGAATGTTATTTACAATGCAGAAAGACAATTCTTGATGTGTTAGAAGTTTATTGCATATGAAATTTAGTTAAAGCCTCAGTTCATAAAACGCTTAGTTAGAGCCTTCTAAGAACGCCAATTCTGATTTTAGGCAACTCAGCTCATGAAGCCAAGGCATGCTTGGAAACGCTCTAAAACATCTTTTCTCGGTCAGAAAACGCTAGTACATGCAGTTTCATGGAAAAAGCTGACCCATATTAAAAATGTTTCAGATGCATGAAAGAAATGTTATTTACAATGCAGAAAGACAATTCTTCATGTGTTAGAAGTTTATTGCATATGAAATTTAGTTAGAGACTCAGTTCATAAAACGCTTAGTCTGGGCCTTCTAGGATCGCCAAAATGTTTTTAGGCATGTCAGCTCATGAAACCAAGGAATGCTTGGAAACGCTCTAAAACGTCTTTTCCCAGTCAGAAAACGCTAGTTCATGCAGTTTCATGAAAAAAGCTGACCTACATTAAAAATGTTTCACATGCATGAAAGAAATGTTATTTACAATCCAGAAAGAAACTTCTAGATGTGTCAGAAGTTTTATACATTTCATATTAAGTTAGAGCCTCAGTTCATAAAACGCTTAGCTAGAGCCTTCTAGGAACGCCAATAGTGATTTTAGGCAACCTAGCTCATGAAACCAAGGCATGCTTGGAAACGCTCTAAAACGTCTTTTCTCAGTCAGAAAACGAAAGTTCAAGAAGTTTCATGAATAAACCTGACCCACATTAAAAATGTTTCAGATGCATGAACGGAATGTTATTTACAATGCAGAAAGACAATTCTTAATGTGTTAGAAGTTTATTGCATATGAAATTTAGTTAGAGACTCAAGTTCATAAAACGCTTAGTTAGAGCCTTCTAGGATCGCCAATACTGATTTTTAGCAACTCAGCTCATGAAACCAAGGCATGCTTGGAAACGCTCTAAAACGGCTTTTCTCAGTGAGAAAACGAAAGTTCATGAAGTTTCATGAATAAGGTTGACCCATATTAAAAATGTTTCAGATGCATGAACGGAATGTTATTTACAATGCAGAAAGACAATTCTTAATGTGTTAGAAGTTTATTGCATATGAAATTTAGTTAAAGCCTCAGTTCATAAAACGCTTAGTTAGAGCCTTCTAGGAACGCCAATACTGATTTTAGGCAACTCAGCTCATGAAGCCAAGGCATGCTTGGAAAAGCTCTAAAACGTCTTTTCTCGGTCAGAAAACGCTAGTACATGCCGTTTCATGAAAAAAGCTGACTCATATTAAAAATGTTTCAGATGCATGAAAGAAATGTTATTTACAATGCAGAAAGACAATTATTATGTGTTAATAGTTTATTGCATATGGAATTTAGTTACAGCCTTAGTTCATAAAACGCTTAGTTAGAGCCTTCTAGGAAGGCCAATACTGATTTTGGGCAACTCAGCTCATGAAGCCAAGGCATGCTTGGAAAAGCTCTAAAACGTCTTTTCTCGGTCAGAACACGCTAGTACATGCAGTTTCATGAAAAAAGCTGACCCATATTAAAAATGTTTCAGATGCATGAAAGAAATGTTATTTACAATGCAGAAAGACAATTCTTAATGTGTTAAAAGTTTATAGCATATGAAATTTAGTTAGAGACTCAGTTCATAAAACGCTTAGTCTGGGCCTTCTAGGATCGCCAAAAATGTTTTTAGGCATGTCAGCTCATGAAACCAAGGAATGCTTGGAAACGCTCTAAAACGTCTTTGCCCAGTCAGAAAACGCTAGTTCATGCAGTTTCATGAAAAAAGCTGACCCATATTAAAAATGTTTCAGATGCATGAAAGAAATGTTATTTACAATGCAGAAAGACAATTCTTAATGTGTTAGAAGTTTACTGCATATGAAATTTAGTTAGAGACTCAGTTCATAAAACGCTTAGTTTGGGCCTTCTAGGATCGCCAAAAATGTTTTTAGGCATGTCAGCTCATGAAACAAAGGAATGCTTGGAAACGCTCTAAAACGTCTTTTCTCAGTGAGAAACCGAAAGTTCATGAAGTTTCATGAATAAGGTTGACCCATATTAAAAATATTTCAGATGCATGAAAGAAATGTTATTTACAATGCAGAAAGACAATTCTTAATGTGTTAGAAGTTTATTGCATATGAAATTTAGTTAAAGCCTCAGTTCATAAAACGCTTAGTTAGAGCCTTCTAGGAACGCCAATACTGATTTAAGGCAACTCCCCTCATGAAACCAAGGCATGCTTGGAAACGCTCTAAAACGTCTTTTCTCAGTCAGAAAACGCTAGTTCATGCAGTTTCATGAATAAGGTTGACCCATATTAAAAATGTTTCAGATGCATGAACGGAATGTTATTTACAATGCAGAAAGACAATTCTTAATGTGTTAGAAGTTTAATGCATATGAAATTTAGTTAAAGCCTCAGTTCATAAAATGCTTAGTCTGGGCCTTCTAGGATCGCCAAAAATGTTTTTAGGCATGTCAGCTCATGAAACCAAGGAATGCTTGCAAACGCTCTAAAACGTCTTTTCTCAGTGATAAAACGAAGGTTCATGAAGTTTCATGAATAAAGTTGACCAACATTAAAAATGTTTCAGATGCATGAACGGAATGTTATTTACAATGCAGAAAGGCAATTCTTGATGTGTTAGAAGTTTATTGCATATGAAAGTTAGTTATAGCCTCAGTTCATAAAACGCTTAGCTAGAGCCTTCTAGGGACGCCAATAGTGATTTTAGGCAACTCAGCTCATGAAACCAAGGCATGCTTGGAAACGCTCTAAAACGTCTTTTCTCAGTGAGAAAACGAAAGTTCATGAAGTTTCATGAATAAGGTTGACCCATATTAAAAATGTTTCAGATGCATGAACGGAATGTTATTTACAATGCAGAAAGACAATTCTTAATGTGTTAGAAGTTTATTGCATATGAAATTTAGTTAAAGCCTCAGTTCATAAAACGCTTAGTTAGAGGCTTCTAGGAACGCCAATACTGATTTAAGGCAACTCCCCTCATGAAACCAAGGCATGCTTGGAAACGCTCTAAAACGTCTTTTCTCAGTCAGAAAACGCTAGTTCATGCAGTTTCATGAAAAAAGCTAACCCATATTAAAAATGTTTCAGATGCATGAACGGAATGTTATTTACAATGCAGAAAGACAATTCTTAATGTGTTAGAAGTTTATTGCATATGAAATTTAGTTAGAGACTCAGTTCATAAAATGCTTAGTCTGGGCCTTCTAGGATCGCCAAAAATGTTTTTAGGCATGTCAGCTCATGAAACCAAGGAATGCTTGGAAACGCTCTAAAACGTCTTTTCTCAGTGAGAAAACGAAAGTTCGTGAAGTTTCATGAATAAAGTTGACCAACATTAAAAATGTTTCAGATGCATGAACGGAATGTTCTTTACAATGCAGAAAGACAATTCTTGATGTGTTAGAAGTTTATTGCATATGAAATTTAGTTAAAGCCTCAGTTCATAAAACGCTTAGTTAGAGCCTTCTAAGAACGCCAATTCTGATTTTAGGCAACTCAGCTCATGAAGCCAAGGCATGCTTGGAAACGCTCTAAAACATCTTTTCTCCGTCAGAAAACGCTAGTACATGCAGTTTCATGGAATAACCTGACCCATATTAAAAATGTTTCAGATGCATAAAAGAAATGTCATTTACAATGCAGAAAGCCAATTCTTAATGTGTTAGAAGTTTATTGCATATGA
>VONZ01003979.1:0-14208 GCA_012976165.1 Labeo catla | reverse complement strand
ATATTTCTGTAGGGTTCAATCATACTTGTTAGCGATCTCGTGGATTTGGTCTGACATATATTTTATATTAATAAATATTAACTTCAGATGCCAGTCAGCATTCGGAAGTAGTTTTGGTCAAATAAAAACATTTTCTGTTAATATAAAAAAAACTTGGAAAAATAAATTTAATATTGTTGCATATATCTATACAGTTCCATCATATCTGTTTGCGATCTCGTGGATTTGGCGTCAGATACATTTTATATTAATAAATATTAACTTCAGATGCCAGTCAGCATTCGCAAGCAGTTTGTGTCAAATAAAAACATTTTCTGTTCATATAAAACAGCTTGAAAATAGTGTCAGGGCTTTGGTGTCAAATAAATACATTTCATATTTTTGTTCGTTTAGATCATACTTGTTAGCGATCTCGTGGATTTGGTCTGACATATATTTTATATTAATAAATATTAACTTCAGATCCCAGTCAGCAATAGGAAGCAGATTTGGTCAAATAAAAACATTTTCTGTTAATATAAAAAAAACTTGAAAAAAGTTGGAAAAATAAATGTAATATTGTTGCATATTTCTGTAGGGTTCAATCATACTTGTTAGCGATCTCGTGGATTTGGTCTGACATACATTTTATATTAATAAATATTAACTTCAGATGCCAGTCAGCAATCGCAAGCAGTTTGTGTCAAATAAAAACATTTTCTGTTCATATAAAACAGCTTGAAAATAGTGTCAGGGCTTTGGTGTCAAATAAATACATTTCATATTTTTGTTCGTTTAGATCATACTTGTTTACGATCTCGTGGATTTGGCGTCAGATACATTTTATATTAATTAATATTAACTTCAGATACCAGTCAGCATTCGGAAGCAGTTTTGGTCTAATAAAAACATTTTCTGTTAATATAAAAAAAACTTGAAAAAAGTTGGAAAAATAAATTTAATAGTGTTGCATATTTCTATACAGTTCCATCATATCTGTTTGCGATCTCGTGGATTTGGCGTCAGATACATTTTATATTAATAAATATTAAATTCAGATGCCAGTCAGCATTCGGAAGCAGTTTTGGTCAAATAAAAACATTTTCTGTTAATATAAAAAAAACTTGAAAAAAGTTGGAAAAATAAATTTAATAGTGTTGCATATTTCTATACAGTTCCATCATATCTGTTTGCGATCTCGTGGATTTGGCGTCAGATACATTTTATATTAATAAATATTAACTTCTGATGCCAGTCAGCATTCGGAAACAGTTTTGGTCAAATAGAAACATTTTCTGTTAATGTAAAAAAAACTTGAAAAAGTTGGAAAAATAAATTTAATTTTGTTGCATATTTCTGTAGGGTTCAATCATACTTGTTTGCGATCTCGTGGATTTGGCGTCAGATACATTTTATATTAATAAATATTAAATTCAGATGCCAGTCAGCATTCGGAAGCAGTTTTGGTCAAATAAAAACATTTTCTGTTAATTTAAAAAAAACTTGGCCAAAGATGGAAAAATAAATTTAATAGTCTTGCATCTTTCTATACAGTTCCATCATATCTATTTACATCCGCGGATTTTATGTCAGATACATTTTATATTAATTAATATTAACTTCAGATGCCAGTCAGCAATCGGAAGCAGTTTTGGTCAAATAAAAACATTTTCTCTTAATGTAAAAAAAACCTGAAAAAAGTTGGAAAAATAAATTTAATATTGTTGCAAATTTCTGTAGGGTTCGATCATACTTGTTAGCGATCTCGTGGATTTGGTCTGACATATATTTTATATTAATAAATATTAACTTCAGATGCCAGTCAGCAATCGCAAGCAGTTTGTGTCAAATAAAAACATTTTCTGTTCATATAAAACATCTTGAAAATAGTGTCAGGGCTTTGGTGTCAAATAAATACATTTCATATTTTTGTTCGTTTAGATCATACTTGTTTGCGATCTCATGGATTTGGCGTCAGATACATTTTATATTAATTAATATTAACTTCAGATGCCAGTCAGCAATCGGAAGCAGTTTTGGTCAAATAAAAACATTTTCTGTTAATATAAAAAAAACTTGGAAAAAAGTTGGAAAAATAAATTTAATATTGTGGCATATTTCTGTAGGGTTCAATCATACTTGTTAGTGATCTCATGGATTTGGCGTCAGATACATTTTATATTAATAAATATTAACTTCAGATGCCAGTCAGCATTCGGAAGCAGTTTTGGTCAAATAAAAACATTTTCTGTTAATATAAAAAAAACTTGGAAAAATAAATTTAATATTGTTGCATATTTCTATACAGTTCCATCATATCTGTTTGCGATCTCGTGGATTTGGCGTCAGATACATTTTATATTAATAAATATTAACTTCAGATGCCAGTCAGCAATCGCAAGCAGTTTGTGTCAAATAAAAACATTTTCTGTTAATATAAAAAAAACTTGAAAAAAGTTGGAAAAATACATTTAATATTGTTGCATATTTCTGTAGGGTTCAATCATACTTGTTAGCGATCTCGTGGATTTAGTCTGACATATATTTTATATTAATAAATATTAACTTCAGATGCCAGTCAGCATTCGGAAGTAGTTTTGGTCAAATAAAAACATTTTCTGTTAATAAAAAAAAACTTGGAAAAATAAATTTAATATTGTTGCATATTTCTATACAGTTCCATCA
Source organism: Labeo catla (assembly GCA_012976165.1). Classification (NCBI taxonomy): domain Eukaryota; kingdom Metazoa; phylum Chordata; class Actinopteri; order Cypriniformes; family Cyprinidae; genus Labeo; species Labeo catla. Next base: position 11,544 of record VONZ01003979.1, on the reverse strand, counting down.
TATCTGTTTGCGATCTCGTGGATTTGGCGTCAGATACATTTTATATTAATAAATATTAACTTCAGATACCAGTCAGCATTCGGAAGCAGTTTTGGTCAAATAAAAACATTTTCTGTTAATATAAAAAAAAAACTTGACAAAAGTTGGAAAAATAAATTTAATAGTGTTGCATATTTCTGTAGTGTTCAATCATACTTCTTAGCGATCTCGTGGATTTGGTCTGACATATATTTTATATTAGTAAATATTAACTTCAGATGCCAGTCAGCAATCGGAAGCAGTTTGTGTCAAATAAAAACATTTTCTGTTCATATAAAACAGCTTGAAAATAGTGTCAGGGCTTTGGTGTCAAATAAATACATTTCATATTTTTGTTCGTTTAGATCATACTTGTTTGCGATCTCCTGGATTTGGCGTCAGATACATTTTATATTAATAAATATTAACTTCAGATGCCAGTCAGCAATCGGGAAGCAGTTTTAATAAATAAAAACATTTTCTTAATGTAAAAACCTGAAAAAGTTGGAAAAAATAAATTTACTATTGTTGCATATTTACACAGTTCCATCATATCTCAAGCTATGATCCGTGGATTTATGTCAGATACATTTTATATTAATAACATAACTCAGATGCCAGTCAGTATTCTGAAGCAGTTTCTATCAAATCAAACATTTTCGTTAATATAAAAACTTGGAAAATAAATTTAATATTGTTGCATATTTCTATACAGTTCCATCATATCTGTTTGCGATCTCGTGGATTTGTCAGACACATTTTATATTAATAAATATTAACTCTAGATGCCAGTCAGCATTCGGAAGCAGTTTTGGTCTAATAAAAACATTTTCTGTTAATATAAAAAAAACTTGAAAAAAGTTGGAAAAATAAATTTAATAGTGTTGCATATTTCTATACAGTTCCATCATATCTGTTTGCGATCTCGTGGATTTGGCGTCAGATACATTTTATATTAATAAATATTAACTTCAGATGCCAGTAAGCAATCGGAAGCAGTTTTAGTCAAATAAAAACATTTTCTGTTAATATAAAAAAAACTTGGAAAAATAAATTTAATATTGTTGCATATTTCTGTAGGGTTCAATTATACTTGTTAGCGATCTCGTGGATTTGGTCTGACATACATTTTATATTAATAAATATTAACTTCAGATGCCAGTCAGCATTCAGAAGCAGTTTTGGTTAAATAAAAACATTTTCTGTTAATATAAAAAAAACTTGGAAAAATAAATTTAATATTGTTGCATATTTCTATACAGTTCCATCATATCTGTTTGCGATCTCGTGGATTTGGCGTCAGATTCATTTTATATTAATGAATATTAACTTCAGATGCCAGTAAGCAATCGGAAGCAGTTTTGGTCAAATAAAAACATTTTCTGTTAATATAAAAAAAAATTGGAAAAATAAATTTAATATTGTTGCATATTTCTGTGGGGTTCAATCATACTTGTTAGCGATCTCGTGGATTTGGTCTGACATACATTTTATATTAATAAATATTAACTTCAGATACCAGTCAGCAATCGGAAGCAGTTTTGGTCAAATAAAAACATTTTCTGTTAATATAAAAAAAACTTGAAAAAAGTTGGAAAAATAAATTTAATAGTGTTGCATATTTCTATAGAGTTCCATCATATCTGTTTGCGATCTCGTGGATTTGGCGTCAGATACATTTTATATTAATAAATATTAACTTCAGATTCCAGTCAGCATTCGCAAGCAGTTTGTGTCAAATAAAAACATTTTCTGTTCATATAAAACAGCTTGAAAATAGTGTCAGGGCTTTGGTGTCAAATAAATACATTTCATATTTTTGTTCGTTTAGATCATACTTGTTAGCGATCTCGTGAATTTGGTCTGACATATATTTTATATTAATAAATATTAACTTCAGATCCCAGTCAGCAATAGGAAGCAGATTTGGTCAAATAAAAACATTTTCTGTTAATATAAAAAAAACTTGAAAAAAGTTGGAAAAATAAATGTAATATTGTTGCATATTTCTGTAGGGTTCAATCATACTTGTTAGCGATCTCGTGGATTTGGTCTGACATACATTTTATATTAATAAATATTAACTTCAGATGCCAGTCAGCAATCGCAAGCAGTTTGTGTCAAATAAAAACATTTTCTGTTCATATAAAACAGCTTGACAATAGTGTCAGGGCTTTGGTGTCAAATAAATACATTTCATATTTTTGTTCGTTTAGATCATACTTGTTTGCGATCTCATGGATTTGGCGTCAGATACATTTTATATTAATTAATATTAACTTCAGATGCCAGTCAGCAATCGGAAGCAGTTTTGGTCAAATAAAAACATTTTCTGTTAATATAAAAAAAACTTGGAAAAAAGTTGGAAAAATAAATTTAATATTGTGGCATATTTCTGTAGGGTTCAATCATAATAGTTAGTGATCTCATGGATTTGGCATCAGATACATTTTATATTAATAAATATTAACTTTGGATGCCAGTCAGCAGTCGGAAGCAGTTTTGGTCAAATAAAAACATTTTCTGTTAATATAAAAAAAAACTTGAAAAAAGTTGGAAAAATAAATTTAATATTGTTGCATATTTCGGTAGGGTTCAATCATACTTGTTAGCGATCTCGTGGATTTGGTCTGACATATATTTTATATTAATAAATATTAACTTCAGATGCCAGACAGCATTCGGAAGCAGTTTTGGTCAAATAAAAACATTTTCTGTTAATATAAAAAAAACTTGGAAAAATAAATTTAATATTGTTGCATATTTCTATACAGTTCCATCATATCTGTTTGCGATCTCGTGGATTTGGCGTCAGATACATTTTATGTTAATAAATATTAACTTCAGATGCCAGTAAGCAATCGGAAGCAGTTTTGGTCAAATAAAAACATTTTCTGTTGATATAAAAAAAACTTGGAAAAATAAATTTAATATTGTTGCATATTTCTGTAGGGTTCAATCATACTTGTTAGCGATCTCGTGGATTTGGCGTCAGATACATTTTATGTTAATAAATATTAACTTCAGATACCAGTCAGCAATAGCAAGCAGTTTGTGTCAAATAAAACATTTTCTGTTAATATAAAAAATTGAAAATAAATTTAATATTGATGCTATTTGTAGGGTTCAATCGTACTTGTTAGCTTATATCCGGTGGATTTGGCCTGACATACATTTTATATCAATAAATATTAACTTCTGATGCCAGTCAGCATTCGGAAACACTTTTGGTCAAATAGAAACATTTTCTGTTAATGTAAAAAAAACTTGAAAAAAGTTGGAAAAATAAATTTAATAGTGTTGCATATTTCTATACAGTTCCATCATATCTGTTTGCGATCTCGTGGATTTGGCCTGACATACATTTTATATTAGTAAATATTAACTTCGGATACCAGTCAGCAATCGGAAGCAGTTTTGGTCAAATAAAAACATTTTCTGTTCATATAAAAAAAACTTAAAAAGTTGGAAAATAAATTTAATAGGTGTTGCATATTTCTATACAGTTCCATCATATCTGTTTATGACCAGGATTTGGCCCGACACATTTTATATTAATAAATATTAACTCTAGATGCCAGTCAGCACTGAAGCAGTTTGTTGATAAAACATTTTCTGTTCATATAAAACTGTTTGAAAATAGTGTCGGGCTTTAAAAATAAATAGTCATTATCATGACATTTTTGTCTGTTTAGATCATACTTGTTTACATCTCGGATTTGGGCGTCAGATACATTTTATATTAATAAATACCACCTAGATGCCATGTCAGCAATCGGAAGCAGTTTTGGTCAAATAAAACATTTTCTGTTAATATAAAAACTTGAAAAGTTGGAAAAATAAATTTAATATTGTTGCATATTTCTGTAGGGTTCAATCATACTTGTTTGCGATCTCGTAGATTTGGCGTCAGATACATTTTATATTAATAAATATTAAATTCAGATGCCAGTCAGCATTCGGAAGCAGTTTTGGTCAAATAAAAACATTTTCTGTTAATATAAAAAAAACTTGACAAAAGTTGGAAAAATAAATTTAATAGTCTTGCGTCTTTCTATACAGTTCCATCATATCTGTTTGCGATCTCGTGGATTTGGCGTCAGATCCATTTTATATTAATAAATATTAACTTCAGATGCCAGTAAGAATTCGGAAACACTTTTGGTCAAATAGAAACATTTTCTGTTAATGTAAAAAAAAACTTGAAAAAAGTTGGAAAAATAAATGTAATATTGTTGCATATTTCTGTAGGGTTCAATCATACTTGTTAGCGATCTCGTGGATTTGGTCTGACATACATTTTATATTAATAAATATTAACTTCAGATGCCAGTCAGCAATCGTAAGCAGTTTGTGTCAAATAAAAACATTTTCTATTCAAATAAAACAGCTTGAAAATAGTGTCAGGGCTTTGGTGTCAAATAAATACATTTCATATTTTTGTTCGTTTAGATCATACTTGTTTGCGATCTCGTGGATTTGGCGTCAGATACATTTTATATTAATAAATATTAACTTCAGATGCCAGTCAGCATTCGGAAGCAGTTTTGGTCAAATAAAAACATTTTCTGTTCATATAAAAAAGCTTGAAAGTAGTGTCAGGGCTTTGGTGTCAAATAAATACATTGCATATTTTTGTTCGTTTAGATCATACTTGTTTGTGATCTCGTGGATTTGGCGTCAGATACATTTTATATTAATGAATATTAACTTCAGACGCCAGTCACAATCGGAAAGCAGTTTTGGTCAAAAAGATTTTCTGTTATTAATATAAAAACTTGAAAAGATGGAAAAATAAATTTAATATTGTTGCATATTTCTTGTGGTTCAATCATAATTTGTTAGCTTATCTCGTGGATTTGGCGCCAGATACATTTTATATTAAAAATATTAACTTCAGATAAATTAAAGGTCAGTACTGAAGCAGTTTGGTCTACACAAAAACATTTTCTGTTAATATAAAAAACTTGGAAAAAGTTGGAAAAATAAATTTAATATTGTTGCATATGTCTGTACAGTTCCATCATACCTGTTTGCGATCTCGTCGATTTGGCGTCAGATACATTTTATATTAATAAATATTAACTTCAGATGCCAGTCAGCAATCGGAAGCAGTTTTAGTCAAATAAAAACATTTTCTGTTAATATAAAAAAAAATTGGAAAAATAAATTTAATATTGTTGCATATTTCTGTAGGGTTCAATCATACTTGTTAGCGATCTCGTGGATTTGGTCTGACATATATTTAATATTAGTAAATATTAACTTCAGATGCCAGTCAGCAATCGGAAGCAGTTTTGGTCAAATAAAAACATTTTCTGTTAATATAAAAACTGGAAAATAAATTTAATATTGTTGTATATTTCTATACAGTTCCATCATATCTGTTCATATCTCGTGGATTTGTCAGATTCATTTTATATTAATGAATATTAACTTCAGATGCCAGTAAGCAATCTGAAGCAGTTTTGGTCAAATAAAAACATTTTCTGTTAATATAAAAAATTGGAAAAAATAAATTTAATATTGTTGCATATTTCTGTGGGGTTCAATCATACTTGTTAGCGATCTCGTGGATTTGGTCTGACATACATTTTATATTAATAAATATTAACTTCAGATACCAGTCAGCAATCGGAAGCAGTTTTGGTCAAATAAAAACATTTTCTGTTAATATAAAAAAAACTTGAAAAAAGTTGGAAAAATAAATTTAATAGTGTTGCATATATCTATACAGTTCCATCATATCTGTTTGCGATCTCGTGGATTTGGCGTCAGATACATTTTATATTAATAAATATTAACTTCAGATGCCAGTCAGCATTCGCAAGCAGTTTGTGTCAAATAAAAACATTTTCTGTTCATATAAAACAGCTTGAAAATAGTGTCAGGGCTTTGGTGTCAAATAAATACATTTCATATTTTTGTTCGTTTAGATCATACTTGTTAGCGATCTCGTGGATTTGGTCTGACATATATTTTATATTAATAAATATTAACTTCAGATCCCAGTCAGCAATAGGAAGCAGATTTGGTCAAATAAAAACATTTTCTGTTAATATAAAAAAAACTTGAAAAAAGTTGGAAAAATAAATGTAATATTGTTGCATATTTCTGTAGGGTTCAATCATACTTGTTAGCGATCTCGTGGATTTGGTCTGACATACATTTTATATTAATAATTATTAACTTCAGATACCAGTCAGCAATCGGAAGCAGTTTTGGTCAAATAAAAACATTTTCTGTTCATATAAAACAGCTTGAAAATAGTGTCAGGGCTTTGGTGTCAAATAAATACATTTCATATTTTTGTTCGTTTAGATCATACTTGTTTGCGATCTCATGGATTTGGCGTCAGATACATTTTATATTAATTAATATTAACTTCAGATGCCAGTCAGCAATCGGAAGCAGTTTTGGTCAAATAAAAACATTTTCTGTTAATATAAAAAAAACTTGGAAAAAAGTTGGAAAAATAAATTTAATATTGTGGCATATTTCTGTAGGGTTCAATCATAATAGTTAGTGATCTCATGGATTTGGCGTCAGATACATTTTATATTAATAAATATTAACTTTGGATGCCAGTCAGCAGTCGGAAGCAGTTTTGGTCAAATAAAAACATTTTCTGTTAATATAAAAAAAAACTTGAAAAAAGTTGGAAAAATAAATTTAATATTGTTGCATATTTCGGTAGGGTTCAATCATACTTGTTAGCGATCTCGTGGATTTGGTCTGACATATATTTTATATTAATAAATATTAACTTCAGATGCCAGACAGCATTCGGAAGCAGTTTTGGTCAAATAAAAACATTTTCTGTTAATATAAAAAAAACTTGGAAAAATAAATTTAATATTGTTGCATATTTCTATACAGTTCCATCATATCTGTTTGCGATCTCGTGGATTTGGCGTCAGATACATTTTATGTTAATAAATATTAACTTCAGATGCCAGTAAGCAATCGGAAGCAGTTTTGGTCAAATAAAAACATTTTCTGTTAATATAAAAAAAACTTGGAAAAATAAATTTAATATTGTTGCATATTTCTGTAGGGTTCAATCATACTTGTTAGCGATCTCGTGGATTTGGCGTCAGATTCATTTTATATTAATGAATATTAACTTCAGATGCCAGTAAGCAATCGGAAGCAGTTTTGGTCAAATAAAAACATTTTCTGTTAATATAAAAAAAATTGGAAAAATAAATTTAATATTGTTGCATATTTCTGTAGGGTTCAATCATACTTGTTAGCGATCTCGTGGATTTGGTCTGACATACATTTTATGTTAATAAATATTAACTTCAGATGCCAGGCAGTATTCGGAAGCAGTTTTGGTTAGATAAAAACATTTTCTGTTCATATAAAACTGCTTGAAAATAGTGTCGGGGCTTTGGTGTCAAATAAATACATTTCATATTTTTGTTCGTTTAGATCATACTTGTTTGCGATCTCGTGGATTTGGCGTCAGATACATTTTATATTAATAAATATTAAATTCAGATGCCAGTCAGCATTCGGAAGCAGTTTTGGTCAAATAAAAACATTTTCTGTTAATATAAAAAAAACTTGACAAAAGTTGGAAAAATAAATTTAATAGTGTTGCATATTTCTGTAGGGTTCAATCATACTTGTTTGCGATCTCGTAGATTTGGCGTCAGATACATTTTATATTAATAAATATTAAATTCAGATGCCAGTCAGCATTCGGAAGCAGTTTTGGTCAAATAAAAACATTTTCTGTTAATATAAAAAAAACTTGACAAAAGTTGGAAAAATAAATTTAATAGTGTTGCATATTTCTGTAGGGTTCAATCATACTTGTTAGTGATCTCATGGATTTGGCGTCAGATACATTTTATATTAATAAATATTAACTTTGGATGCCAGTCAGCAGTCGGAAGCAGTTTTGGTCAAATAAAAACATTTTCTGTTAATATAAAAAAAACTTGGAAAAAAGTTGAAAAAATAAATTTAATATTGTTGCATATTTCTGTAGGGTTCAATCATACTTGTTAGCGATCTCGTGGATTTGGTCTGACATATATTTTATATTAATAAATATTAACTTCAGATGCCAGTCAGCATTCGGAAGCAGTTTTGGTCAAATAAAAACATTTTCTGTTAATATAAAAAAAACTTGGAAAAATAAATTTAATATTGTTGCATATTTCTGTAGGGTTCAATCATACTTGTTAGCGATCTCGTGGATTTGGCGTCAGATACATTTTATATTAATAAATATTAACTTCAGATGCCAGTAAGCAATCGGAAGCAGTTTTGGTCAAATAAACACATTTTCTGTTCATATAAAACAGCTTGAAAATAGTGTCAGAGCTTTGGTGTCAAATGAATACATTTCATATTTTTATTCGTTTAGATCATACTTGTTTGCGATCTCGTGGATTTGGCGTCAGATACATTTTATATTAATAAATATTAACTTCAGATGCCAGTAAGCAATCGGAAGCAGTTTTGGTCAAATAAAAACATTTTCTGTTAATATAAAAAAAACTTGGAAAAATAAATTTAATATTGTTGCATATTTCTGTAGGGTTCAATCATACTTGTTAGCGATCTCGTGGATTTGGTCTGACATACATTTTATGTTAATAAATATTAACTTCAGATGCCAGGCAGTATTCGGAAGCAGTTTTGGTTAGATAAAAACATTTTCTGTTCATATAAAACTGCTTGAAAATAGTGTCGGGGCTTTGGTGTCAAATAAATACATTTCATATTTTTGTTCGTTTAGATCATACTTGTTTGCGATCTCGTGGATTTGGCGTCAGATACATTTTATATTAATAAATATTAACTTCAGATGCCAGTCAGCAATCGGAAGCAGTTTTGGTCAAATAAAACATTTCTTCTGTTAATATAAAAAACTTTGAAAAAAGTTGGAAAAATAAATTTTAATATTGTTGCATATTTCTGTAGGTCTAATCATACTTGTTTTATGACCTCAGTAGATTTATGTCAGGATACATTTTATATTAATAAATATTAAATCTAGATAGTCAGCATTCGAAGCAGTTTTACTCAAATAAAACATTTTTCTGTTAATATAAAAAACTTGAAAAATAAATTCTATTAGTGTTGCATATATTTCTATACAGTTCCATCATATCTGTTTTACATTCAGGATTTGGCCCGACATACATTTTATATTAATAAATATTAACTTCAGATGCCAGTCAGCATTCGGAAGCAGTTTTGGTCAAATAAAAACATTTTCTGTTCATATAAAACTGCTTGAAAATAGTGTCAGGGCTTTGGTGTCAAATAAATACATTTCATATTTTTGTTCGTTTAGATCATACTTGATTGCGATCTCTTGGATTTGGCGTCAGATACATTTTATATTAATAAATATTAACTTCAGATGCTAGTAAGCAATCGGAACCAGTTTTGGTCAAATAAAAACATTTTCTGTTAATATAAAAACAACTTGAAAAAAAGTTGGAAAAATAAATTTAATATTGTTGCATATTTCTGTAGGGTTCAATCATACTTGTTTGCGATCTCGTAGATTTGGCGTCAGATACATTTTATATTAATAAATATTAAATTCAGATGCCAGTCAGCATTCGGAAGCAGTTTTGGTCAAAAACATTTTCTGTTAATATAAAAAAAACTTGAAAAAAGTTGGAAAAATAAATTTAATATTATTACATATTTCTATACGGTTTCCATCATATCTGTTTGCGATCTGGTTGGCGTCAGATACATTTTATATTAATAAATATTAACTTCAGATACCAGTCAGCAATCGGAAGCAGTTTTGGTCAAATAAAAGCATTTTCTGTTCATAAAAACAGCTTGAAAATAGTGTCAGGGCTTTGGTGTCAAATAAATACATTTCATATTTTTGTTCGTTTAGATCATACTTGTTTGCGATCTCGTGGATTTAGCGTCAGATACATTTTCTATTAATAAATATTAACTTCAGATGCAAGTCAGCAATCGGAAGCAGTTTTGGTCAAATAAAACATTTTCTGTTAATATAAGAAAAACTTGAAAAAGGTGGAAAAATAAATTTAATATTCTAGCATATTTCTGTAGGTTCAATCATACTTGTTGTGATCGTTGATTTGGCCTCAGATTACATTTTATTTTAATAAATATTAACTTCAGATGCCAGTCAGCATTCGGAAGCAGTTTTGATCAAATAAAAACATTTTCTGTTAATATAAAAGAAACTTGAAAAAAGTTGGAAAAATAAATTTAATATTATTGCATATTTCTGTAGGGTTCAATCATGCTTGTTAGCGATCTCGTGGATTTGGCGTCAGATAAATTTTATATTAATACATAATAACTTCAGATGCCAGTCAGCAATCGGAAGCAGTTTTGGTCAAATAAAAACATTTTCTGTTAATGTAAAAAAAAACTTGAAAAAAGTTGGAAAAATAAATTTAATATTGTTGCATATTTCTGTAGGGTTCAATCATACTTGTTAGCGATCTCGTGGATTTGGTCTGACATACATTTTATGTTAATAAATATTAACTTCAGATTCCAGTCAGCAATCGGAAGCAGTTTTGGTCAAATAAAAACATTTTCTGTTAATATAAAAAAAAAACTTGAAAAAAGTTGGAAAAATAAATTTAACATTGTTGTATATTTTTGTACGGTTCAATCATATTTGTTAGCGATCTCATGGATTTGACCTGAGATATATTTTATATTAATAAATATTAACTTCAGATGCCAGTCAGCAATCGCAAGCAGTTTGTGTCAAATAAAAACATTTTCTGTTCATATAAAACAGCTTGAAAATAGTGTCAGGGCTTTGGTGTCAAATAAGTACATTTCATATTTTTGTTCGTTTAGATCATACTTGTTTGCGATCTCGTGGATTTGGCGTCAGATACATTTTATATTAATAAATATTAACTTCAGATGCCAATCAGCATTCGGAAGCAGTTTTGGTCAAATAAAACATTTTTCTGTTAATATAAGGAAAAAACTTGAAAAAGATTGGAAAAAATAAATTTAATATTCTAGCATATTTCTGTAGGGTTCAATCATACTTGTTAGCGATCGTTGATTTGGCCTCAGATACATTTTATATAAATAAATATTAAATTAAGATGCCAGTCAGCAATCGGAAGCAGTTTTGGTCAAATAAAAACATTTTCTGTTAATATAAAAAAAAAGTTGGAAAAATAAATTTAATATTGTTGCATATTTCTGTAGGGTTCAATCATACTTGTTAGCGATCTCGTGGTTTTGGCCTGACATACATTTTATATAAATAAATATTAACTTAAGATGCCAGTCAGCATTCGGAAGCAGTTTTGGTCAAATAAAAACATTTTCTGTTCATATAAAACAGCTTGAAAATAGTGTCAGGGCTTTGGTGTCAAATAAATACATTTCATATTTTTGTTCGTTTACATCATGCTTGTTTGCGATCTCGTGGATTTAGCGTCAGATACATTTTATATTAATAAATATTAAATTCAGATGCAGTCAGCATTCGGAAGCAGTTTGGTCAAATAAACATTTTCTGTTAAT